>CM035798.1:25658179-25733179 GCA_020466265.1 Siphamia tubifer
TATATATATATATATATATATATATATATATATTACTGATATTACATACATGTAGTATCAGTAAAATAAAAGAGTAAAACTATTCCCCTCTCATGTGTAGAAGAAAGGGACCAAGTATGAAATGAAAAATCATGAAAAATGATAGTCCACCACTGGAGATGTCATAACATTTGTGAGTATCGTGCAGGTATGAAAGACACTGGATACCAGCCCTGAGTATGACAACAGCTGATTTAAATAAACTGCTTCTAATATTACTGGAGAAAAAGCTTCCCAATGTAACTCTGGGGACTTTTGTGTTATAAACCATCATCACCATCTGCCTATCGAGCATCAATACTTATCAGAAAACTGATACCAATACCAATATTAATACTTTGCTGAATATTATAGCACAATCAGAAGAAGATAATAAAGTCATATGTGTATGTTTTGTGTTTACTTTATTTCCATAACATTAAAAGTAATCACAGTACATAGTCACAGACCAACACTCAATATTTATTGTATTTCTGTTTATATTTATTGAAGTCTTTTGAAACTAGGACATGAATGTTTGATGGATATGGAGGTTTTTCAGTTTCATTTTGTTATACTTGCAGTGGAGATTGACTTATTGGATTTTGGTAAAGGCGTCGTAGAGCTCATTAAGGCGGGCCTGGATGTTTGCAGCATAGGGGTCCAGTTTTTCCCTCAGTTCCTCAACGTAGGGGGCTGCCATCTCCTGCACCTGCTTAGCTCTCTGGGTCAGTTCAACCTGGACGCGCTCAGTCATGGGGGTCACCCTCTCCTTGAAGTCCTGGAGGTGCTGGTCCACCTTCATCTTCAGGTCATCAGTGTAAGGTCCAAGCTGAGTCTCCAGATCCCTCATGTTCTGATCCAGGGTGGTCTTCAGCTCCTCTGTCTTCTGCACCAGGGTAGCCCTCAGGGTCTCGGTGTCCAGGGAATCGGCATAGGGAGCCAGCTCCTGCTTGATCCTCTCAATATTTTCGCTGATTTGGACCTTCATTTCCTCGACGTAGGGTGTCATCCTTTCTCTGACGGTGCTCATTTCCTGGGTCAGACGATCTCTCAGCACATCAGCCTCTGCGGAGACTTTGGTGATGATTTCCTGAGCCTGTGGGGGAAGGTTCTCCTGCAGGGACACTGCGTAGCTGTTGGCCATGTCCATGCTCTCTGTAAGACGGGCACTAATTGATAAAAGACCAGAAGAACAAAATTAAACAAATGAGTTTGGTTCCGGGTTAAACATGCATTAGTTGCCACTTTTCAGATTGAACATCTTAAATGGATCACCAGTGGTCATCTGACTTACTTGATATCCTGTCCAAACTGAGTCTTTTTGACTAGCTGGAGGGTGTCATCAGCAGTCTGGGTGGCCTTGCTAACATAGTCCCAGAAGGCATCAGTCAGCTGTTCCAACTGTGGCTTGGGTTCATCAGCATAGAATAAGTTGGCATTACAGCCTGTTTAACAGAAACAAGAAGAGGTTTACAAAGGTTACATATATATTTGGTATATACTGACAATATACTGACTACTGATGAAGGCTATGGCGTTGGGGCTTTTATAGGATTTTAATAGGTTTTTATAACCAAGCCAATTTAATAAAGCCTTTTTATTTTTCACTTATAAGAAACTGCCTTGGAATTTTTTTCTTTTTTGTACTATTGTTTTCCCATCCAATAGAGCACTTCTAATTATTATTACTTATTTGGAGTCCAGGTAGTGCTCCTTAAACAAACTTTTTTTTTTTATATATATATATATATTTGTTATTGACTAGATTAATTGATCATGAAAATAAATAATGATAGTTGCTGGATGTACTCACCGGTGAAAACGGCTAGGACGAGCACAACAAGGACCTTCATGGTTGTTGTTAGACCTTATGAAAAGAAGAGTGACATCCAAAATGTTATTTCTGTACCACATTTTTCACAAACATTTAAAGTGACAGACCAGCTGATTCTATAATATACATATTAAAACTAAGCAGTATCTCAAATGTCTTCCAATAGTTAATCCTTTGCCTCTTACCTGAGTTTGTGAGGGCTTCTGCAAGTCCACTTGGCAGTGCTTGTGCTCATCTGGTGATGTTCTGCTCCTTATATACCTAGCCAAGCAGTAATGATCCCAAAGTCCAAGTGCTAGTGCCTTGCTGTCACCCTGCCTCACCCTGAACCTCTCAGTGACATCACCACAGGACAGTATTAGATATGTACAAAGCACGGAAGTTTCTACTCTTACATATACACAATGCATGTCATTTTGTTACTGACCATCTACCATTACTTTTGGGGTTCAAAGCACTGCAGGCAAGTTTCAGAATCTACAGCATGTGTGATTCATCAGTGTTAAAGTGACAAAATCAGTTCATACCACTTTAAATGACCCCTATCTCCAAATATCTATCCGGAAATCACTTAGGTGTCAGCTTTCCGTAAGATAACCTTCTGCTGAAACCCAAGGAACTCCTCATTGTTATCTCATCTTGAGTGTTACAGTCAATTTATATCTTTGATTAGAAATACAATAGGTGTTTTACTGTCTGTATTTTACCAATGAAAATATTGTAAGACAAACTTTTGGTTTCATGCCATTGTCTTTATGTCCGCCTGGCCAAAGGTTACTGAACTTGAGCGTCGTCAGCTTCGGAAGGACAAAGTAGCTATTATTTCACATCAGACAAGCCATAGTTCACAGAAACCACTTTAGAGTTCAATTTATCCTCTTGACTCAGTGACCGGGTTCATGACCTATTTTGGTCACTATCTGAAATGTTACACATTTTACTCTTGTCTTGCATTCTAAAGGAAACTCCATTTAACTCTGTTTATGTCCTGAACTTGATAATGACACGGATGAAAATATGGACATTTTGTCACACCTTGTTTTTTTGTTTGTTTGTTTGTTTGTTTTTTTACTTTAATCAAACACTTTTTAGTTCTTAACTACATCCAATACCCTCCACTGTTGGATGTCAAAACTATTGGTTACTGTCTAGTTTCGTTTTATTGTCGTAACTTCAGCTCCTAATCTTCAAATCGTCGTTTTATTACCAACAACCTGATAGAGTAGATATGTTTCTGGAGGCTGAAATAAAAGAGGTTATTGGTTTTAATGCCTTCCAGCACGACATCTGCTAAATAATAGCATTAATAATTAGAATTATTAGGGTGATATTTAATTCCTGTTGTTCGACCCTAATGCAAAGTCCACTCATGGAAGCATGAGGTTATCTGGAGTTATCTGCAGGCTGTTGGCACTGGAATATGTGAATATGTTGTTATTGTCTCCTGTATACAAAGACAGATTACAAGTTGGTAAAAATAGACAACTGTTTCTAAGATTCCAAATACCCAAAAGAAGCAAAAGACCTTGCTAGTTTGTGTTTACAGTTTGGTCTGAGCTGTCATGTGATAAAAGCCGACAGAGGAAGCAGCGGACATGAAAGGAACAATTGTGACAACATGGCAGGGACTTCTGGACTTTGTGCTTGTAACTACAACTCTCATCTGGTTTTACTATATATATACTCACAAAAGCACTAGCCCAACTCATTCACATTCTTGTTAAACACAGCAGCACATACAAGCAAATTCAGGTGAGAAATCTTACATTTCATGAGGCAAATATTAACAGATTTGATGCATTGGATGGAGGTTGAATGTCAATTGTTGTCTAATTGTTTTTTTTTTGGTGGGGGGGGTTTGTAGACAGAGGTAATCATGAAGACAATCGTGGTTCTGGCTGTTGCAATATTGTCTGGTGAGTTGAAAACTTTTCAGTACTCATCTATTCGTGTCTCTGTGTCAAACAAAGTGAGGGAGATAACATACAGTATGGCTTCAGAGGTGACCTATATAATGGTTTAGATAAATGTTTGAAGTGGTAGTTCAGCTTAAGTCTTAAATATAGGATAAAACACTGTATTTTTTATTCTATTATGTGCTGCCTCTAAGCATTTACTGATCTTCAAACAGTTTTTGAACCATAAATACTATCAATACATATAAATAATTTCTATACAATACTGTTTCACTGCTATTATCTATAATATTCATTCATTGGTGAAATCTATGCAGTCTGGTAAATGACATTGGTTGTAGACTTTCGTATTATGTTCAGTTAATAATATATTTTGTTGGAAAAAAAAAATTCTTTATTTCTGATATCCTCCTGATACCCAGCAATGGGTATCATGCACATGAGATTTACTGCTAAAAAAATGTTGCATCATTCTGTTTTCAATTAAAAATTATAATAAATAAAAATAATAATAAATAGCTTAGGAAAAATAAATAAATAAATAAATAAAATAATAAATAAATAGATTTAATATATGTGTGTGTGTGTGTGTGTGTGTGTGTGTGTGTGTGTGTGTGTGTGTGTGTGTGTAGAGGAATATTTATTTGGAAGTCATCACAAAAAAGGTATTTAAGGGTCAAAGCTGAAAGCAGCAACTATGAACTATGACTATTCATTATAAAATGTAATAACTGATGTATGCTCTTTTTACTTTTCCACTCAACAGGCTGTAATGCCAACCTCTTCTCCGCTGATGCACCCAAACCACAGCTGGAAGTGCTGACAGATGCATTTTGGGACTACATTGCCAAAGCTACTGAGACGGCTGATGACACCCTCCAGATGGTCAGGAAATCACAGTTTGGACAGGAAATTAAGTAAGTTGAATGACATTCAGGAGCAGTGGTGATTAAGTTACATGATGATTTGAAGTGGTGCTTGGTGTAGACCTTTTCTGACTTGACTTGGCCCCTCTCCCCCTATAGTGATCGTCTTACACAAAGCGCAGACATAGCCAGCATGTACGCCATCACCCTGCAGGAACAGCTTCCCCCAGCAGCCCAAGACATGATGACCAAGATCGGCACGGAGGCTGATGTGCTTCGAAAAGTGGTGACGCAGGAACTAAGCTCAGTCAGAGATAAGCTGGAGCCCTACACTGAAGACATGAAGGCCCAGATCCAGCAGCGAGTAGAGCAGCTCAAACAGGACCTGGCTCCTTATGCAGACTCTGAGACCCTGAGAACCATCCTGGTGCAAAAAAGTGAAGAGTTAAAGACCAATCTGGAGGAGAGTGTGAAGGATCTGCAGGCTCAGCTGGGACCTTACACTGATGACCTGAAACAGAAGGTGGACCAACATCTGCAGGATTTCCAAGATAGTGTGTCACCCATGACAGAGAAGGTCCAGGTTGAGCTGAGTCAGAGAGCCAAGTTGGTAAAGCAGGTAGTGGCCCCCTACGCTGAAGATCTGAGGGAAAAGCTGGACCCCTACACCCAGGACTTCCAGGCACAGCTCATAGCCCTGTACCAGTCTTTCCTTGACAACCACTAAGCCAACCTCCTCCACTGCACTATTGTGTAATAACATTCAGGCCTTGTCTGGTTTACCTCTGTCTGAACCATGAAATGTAATAATTTAAATATCTGACCTTTGCTGTAAATTAAATCCCCCTGTTATTTCCTCATGACATAATATTTATTTTGAGTCTAAGTGCAGCAACTGAAAAGCAAATGTCTGCACTTATCAAACATGTACAGTATATACATACTTTTTATTGTGTTTGTGATGTTGAAAACTGTGTCTTTTTTTGTAATTTCTTTAAGTTAGCAAAAAAATAAATAAAATAAATGCATGAATCTGGAAAATTGATTTTTTATTTTTTTTTCCCCCAATGATTTATAGACATAAATGTAACATAAAATATATGACCCTTTACCATTCTTTCGTAGGCACTATAAATCTGTTTTCCTAATCTGTTTACTATCTGTTATTTATATTTTTAGGACTCTAAACAGATGTTACTTTATCTTTAAGGAAGCAAAAGTAATGTATAATGTATATAATGTGAGAAGGGGGTGGGATTTAACTCTTCCTACTCCTTTTTGACCAGTACGTATTGAACTTATAGTGGTATTATTGCTAATATAATGTCTTGATTATCTTTATTTCTTAATATACATCTACTCTGCCATTAGTTTCTTGTACAAAAAAGTGGTTCATTTTTCTTCTGTTCAAAACAAATACATGAAATGAATGAACAATAAAAGCTTATACTTTCAGGGTATTTTCGGAAAATGCACAATATACATTTGTTGCAAGGAGGATTGTTATTGTAAAAAAAAAAAAAAGCCACCATTATTTAAGGGACAGGTGCTTTTTTGCCCCTGGAGGCACATAGGGCTTTAACTCCATCTTTCATGTCATAACATGTCTCGACTCCTGTGACAGTTTCGTCTCTTAGTTTCTCCAAAGGCAAACAATTGTTCTTATTTTTCGACTTGTCAGTGCTTGCAATAAAACTGAACGTTATTTGGCTCTAAAAGCTGCCTCAGGAAACATGGATGACCAGCAAGACAGATGACTAGCCCTGATAAGCAACATATACATTCATCCCAAAACATTTAATATAAAACAAAACCCCATAAAAAAAAAAACCCTTCATTTGCTACAATTGAAAACTATAATTTCACAACGTTGGTCTACATAAACTTATATTGTTGTTAATTTAAAACTCAAAACCTTTTCCCTATTGATAATGCCAACACATCCAACGTGGAGGTTCAGAGTCCACTGATAACAATACACACACACACACACACACACACTTTTTTTTTACTCTTGTTGCTTCAAAACAATAATCACAAACCAACCCAAGATTTTTTTTTTTTTTTTTGGGGGGGGGGGGGGGGGGGGTTTAGGGCAGGGCATCTTATAATATATCACAAGTGAATTCAATAAATACACATTAACTGCAAAATGTTTTATGTATCGGTAGCTGAATTGTGTCCAACAGCTTGATTTTCCACTAATTGATTGTATTCAGAGCACAGGAGGTTACTTCCAGTCACACACAGTAAGATGACCAACAGAAAAGGGTTTTGCAAAAATCAATAATTCATTCAAACATAACAAATTAATTTTATTTCTATTTTTTCTTTCTTTTTCAGAGCAATTCAAACAAGTCTAACCACTGTAGAGCAATGCAACACATTACAAAAACAACTTAGATCACACATACTCAAGTCCTAGCCTGTTTTTTTTATTTTTGTTTTTTAAACATGACTGTCACTTGTTCCATCCCCCAGGAGGACAATTCACACTGTATTATCAGTTTAAAAAAAAAAAAAAGCCAAAAGGCATTGTTAAGCCTTGATCCCATTGGCTCTGTTTTTACTGGAGACTACACTGACATTTGGCCCATTCAAAATCTACATCACAGATCACTGAGGGGGGATGTGGTGGCGGTTGACACAGGAGTTTCTTTGAACAAGACATGTTTTTTCTTGTGTACTGTGGGGAGATCCAGAGGCTCTGCCTTGTTTTGATGCAGATTAGAGGTTGTTACTGGACCATTCCTGGTTTGATAAGTAGATCAGCACCTGGGGCGATCAGGAGATAGATGGCTCATGTTGATTGGACGTTGTAAATCTCCTCAGGCTGGGTTATTTGTTCCACCTTGTTGGCCACTGTGGGGAGGTATGACTTCCTGCAGGCATGATTTGGAGAAAAAAGCAACATCTAGAAAAGAACATCTACTACTATTAGGGCTGTCAAATGATAACAAATTTGAATCAGATAAATTACAGAGTTGCTTTAGCTTAATTTCACTTAATCGTGATTACATTTTAATTTTTAATCTATATTCGTTGCATTTCTCTTTCAATAAGCAAACAGACTCAAGAAAGAAGGGAATGTATCAGCATTTAATGTGTCTGTCCAAGCTGGGTAACGCCTTAGCCAAAGTGTTAGTAGAATCCCTGGCTAATGTATGCTTCGTGTTAACGTTAACTTTAACTTTAACCTCGAAAAATCAGCCAGATAAACCTAAGCTCTCGATGGTGACTTTAGTGTCACATTTTTAACATGTACACATTTCTTTAGAATAAATGGTACGTCATTGTTAAGACACTCGGCCACAGATATAAAGAACAGAATTAGAAATCAGTGGCTGGACTTCAGGAAACTGATTCACAGCCGTAAATCTGGGTTCAGTCAGTTTTACTAATTCAGGGCTCCATCGACTGATTCACTCGGACATCATACGTCACACACTGATAACAGATTAAAATCTGTTTTATCTATTTATCTGTACACCACTAGTAACACAGAAGACAACAGTTTTGTATGTTGGCATTACTTGACCCAATATTCACGGCTAATTATATTAGATTAAACTTTACTGTCCTTGCCCATGTACAAATACAGAGCAATGGAATGTAGTTATCAGAATTATTTTATTGATCCCAAGAGGAAATTATATTAAAATAAAAGAGCACTAAAAATGTTAATCAGTAAAAATAAACATAAATAAAAATTACAACAAGTGGTACCTGGCATAACAACCCTCCCACTGCACATGTTTAAACTGGTTCTCTTATCATTGTGAAAACACATTTGTGTGTGTGTGTGTGTGTGTGTGTGTGTGTGTGTGTGTATGTGCACTTCTGGTTGGATGTAATTTTGGTTGTAATTTTTATTGCTTAATGTTTCTTTTTACTGATTAACTTTTTCTATTGCCTTATGACTTTTATTTTAATACAATTTTCCATTGGGATCAATAAAGTCATTTGGATTCTGATAACTGCAATTCGTTGCTGATGTATTTGTGCATTGACAATGACAGTAAAGTTGAATCTATTCTAATCAAGTGATGCCAACCTACAAAACTGTTATTTTCTGTGTTACAGAAGGTAAGTCATCCTGTGCACATAGACACATGTGAACACCCCTCAGAAGGTAGAGGTCTGCATGAAAGACCTCTACCTTGCACACACAAACTGACTCACACACATTACCACGCTGCCCTTCTTGGTATTGTGTGTGAGTCAGTTTGTTTGTCTGTCTTTCTGTCTGTTGGTTTATTTGTAAGTAGGTTCACGCAAAAACTTCTGGACCAATTTTCCTGAAATGTTTAAGAAAAGTGTGAGACAATCTAGAATAGATCCCATTAAATTTTGGTGAATATAGGTAAAAGTTCAAGGTCACAGTCACCTAAAATATGTTTTTGCAATGATAAGAAATATGGTAAATCAGATAAAATGTGTGTAAAGCGGGCAGGGTTTGTTGTGCCGGTCAGCACTTGTGTTTTGAAGAGCAACTGTGTTGTGGGGTGTAACACCAGGGAAAAAAAGTTGAAAATGGACTGACTTTTCCTACTTAGACACATCACCAGTTTCTGAGATTACAAACAGTTGTCAGCTAGCTTGGATGGTAGCTGTAAGACGACCAAACATAACCTTTCAAAATATCCTGGTGTCTGAGAGTGTGTTCTGTACATTTTCATTGTGGTAAAAACACAGATGGTATGGGTGGCTGTGTCTCAGTTGGTAGAGTGGGTCGTCCACTGTCAGAAGGGTTGATGGTTCACATACTGGCTCTGGCTATCCACATGTCGAAGTGTCCTTGGGCAAGACCCTAAATTGCTTCTAGTAGGTCTGGCAGCACTTTGCATGGCAGCAGCCACCTACTGGTGTGGGTGGATGGTTGAATGTGAAGTGCTTTGAGCACCATGAAGGTGGAAAAGCACTCTATAAGTGCAGTCTGTTTACCATTTTTAGAATTTTCTTTTACATCGATTCTCTCTTTATGCTGTGACATCACCTACATAGACTAAACATCCAGTCTACACATCCATAGGCTAATGTGGATTCACTGAAACACAGCACAACTTCTTATGCTACACTTCTTCTATGGGATAATTGTAGTTGTGTTACTAGGAAACCCAGCAAATGAAATGTACAATGCTCATCCAGATTGGGCATCATCACAAAACTTGAGTTGATCATGTATTTGACATGACAGTGTAGGAATACTGTATGTGCTGAGGTAAAGATCCCAGCCTTCACAAAAGGATGCTGTCAGTTGGATGCAAGAGATGTAGAGAGCACAAAGAAGACTGCCCACCTATGAATTGATGTCCAAAGGATAACTGGAACCATCACAACAAGTACACAAAGATGAAGATACGGCTTTCCTTGATAAGACTGTGTCTGTATTAGGGATGGTGAAATTTGTAATAAATCTTAACCAATCACTGAGCCTCCTTAACCGGTTGAAGTTGGTCATCTAGAAAAGAAAACAATTGCTTCACTGACTCACACACACACACACAACCATTAGGCACCGTGGCGCACTTCAGAAACCGGTCACACTAGGGCCGTTGTACCTAAAGTCCAGATTCTAAAGCTAGTGTAATCGCAATCGAACTGCATCTGGGGGCGGTGTGGATCCCCAGTTTGGCCTGGTTGGAAGAGGTGGGCCTGGGCTTGGCTCAATTGGCCACGCATGCGCACATACTATGACGTATAAAGCAAGCGACTATATATGTTTCCATACAACAACCAGAGCGCCCATATCAACAACAACAAAAACATGACGCTTTGCTTTTTAAACACGAGTTACACTGCGAGGTCGAGCAATGTTATGTTAAATTTTAAACTGTCACACATAGAGAAAACATTCAATGTTACAGGAAAATATGCTCTATTTGCCATAGCCCACCCGTCATGATATTTCAGATGGATAACATAAGTCACCCACTGCACTTTTGGGTTTCATGGTGGCAACTTGTTGTCCCAGTCTCTATTACCTCAGATCAGCTTTGTGTTTTATTCATGTTTTGAGCAAAGGTTGTAACCTGGTGTGAAATGGTCGTAGCACATAGATTAATTGAGCTCTGCATGAGCTCTGCGTTTACTATTAATAAGTTCCATCTTGCTAATGTTCCTCTTTATATTCTACACTACAATGCAAAAGAGTTTGTGCAGTGGAATGACTGATGCAGGCTGTTTTTTGTTATTGTTTTTTTTTAACTGACGACAGAAAATTATGACCAGACAACGTTGGTGAGGTAAACCATCGGTCAAATGGTCATCGGTTAACATCTCTATAGTCTGTATGTTGTGTTCTCACAAACATGAACCCAAGTCTTGTGCTGAAATAAATACGAAATGGGAAATACAGCCATAAGTGTCTTTCGCATATATACCCACAATTTTCACAATAAACACTTAAAATACACGTGTCTTGTAAAGAAGAATCAATATCAGTATGATGTGCAAAAGCAAGATGTCACACAATCAGATCGTTTTCAGTGTTTATTTCCAAGTAGTATAACCTGAACACAGACCAAGTGAGCATCATGAACTAAAAATATATACATTGACTATTGAGTGCAATTTCTTAACAATAATAAACATAGATTATTTCAATACTATAAATAAAGAGGCATCTATAAAATGTGCAAAATGTATGAAATGTACAAAATGTGTAAAAAAAAAAAAAAAAAAAGAAGAAGAAGAAGAAGAAGAAAACTGCAAAAAATAGTAGCAATAATATAGCAATAATAGATTTTTTTTTTTACAGAATTACAGTGAGCACAACAAACTTTCCATCATTGGAAATGAAGACCCATGGCTTCACAAGAGTCTCATTGGTGCAAGAGCTGAGGAGACATTATGAACATACATCTTGGTATGTGTTCATTTGTCTTCATACTGGTAAAACAGCAGTAATAAATGTCTTAACATACTCAATGAGTCAAAACTCAACTCAATATGTACTGTACTACAGCATGGCATATAAATGACAGTTACATATAACATCTGAATATTAATATCTAACTGAACTAGACATTTGGAAACAGAAAATATGATGTGTAAGAATACAGATACAGATACAGATTATTTATTTGTCATTGTCACAGGTACAACGAAATTGTGTTTGGAGCATCCCTGTAAACACCCACTATAATAAATAATAAATACACTCAAATAGCCCAGTGTAAACATTGACCCAGTAGAAACATAGTGCAACACAACAACTACAGCAGCATAAGGTTCTGTCAATAATCAAAAGTGAAGTAAAGTGCAGAGCGGGACATTCAGATACTGTTGGGGGGGGACAGGAGGGGAACAGGAGAATAGTGGATAGTGACATACTGCAACAATGCACGCCGGTACAGAGATATTACTTGATGGATATGGATGTCAATATTGTCCGTAAGAGGGGCGGGTAGGTGATGACATTCTGCAACAATGCAGCCAGATTCAAAAACTTAGCTTATTATTGTGGATATGGGTTAGTGACTTTAAGAGGGGGGCGGCAGAGAGAGGGGAGGGGCAGAGTTCAGTAACCTCACAGCCTGTGGATACAGACTGTTAGCCAGTCTTGATGTTCTGGCCCGTATGGACCGGTACCTTCTCCCTGAGGGCAGCAAGTGGAAAAGCTGGTGTGCGGGGTGGTACTGGTCCCCCAGAATGTTGCGCACCCTTCCCAGGCAGCGAGTGGAGAAGATGGTGCTAATCTCCGGGAGAGTCGTGCCAATGATTCTCCCTGCAGCTTTCACCACGCGCTGAAGAGCCTGCTGGTCCGACTTAGTGCAGCTGGAGAACCACACTAGGAGACCATACGTCAGAACACTGCTGATGGCACAGTTGTAAAAGTTTACCATCAGGTGTCTGGAGATGTAAGTGCTCCTCAGCTTCCTCAGGAAATAGAGGCGTTGTTGTGCCTTGCCCACCGCTGAGGCGATGTGGTCTTCCCAGGACAGGTCCTTAGTCACTGTCACCCCCAAGAATTTAAAACTATTCACCCTCTCCACCACCTCGTTGCCTATGGAGAGAGGTAGATGGGTGGTGTTTCCTCTCCTGCGGAAGTCCACGACCAGCTCCTTGGTCTTTTTGGTGTTCAGAGCAAGGTTATTGCTCTGACACCATGACTCAAGATGTTTCACCTCTCTCCTGTAGTCTGCCTCGTCGTCGTTGGTGATGAGACCGAGCACTGTGGTGTCGTCGGCAAACTTGACGATGAGGTTGGAGACTGAAGAGGCAGAGCAGTCGTGTGCGTACAGGGTGTAGAGCAGAGGGCTTAGAACACACCCTTGAGGGGCCCCCGTGTTAATGACAAGGGTGGAGGAGGTGTTCCTGCCCACTCTGACACTCTGTGATCTGTTTGTCAGCAAGTCCACAATCCAATTGCACAGGGTGGCATCGAGTCCTAGTTGGTGGAGTTTGGCCCGGAGCTTGTACGGCCGGATGGTGTTAAAGGCCGAGCTGTAGTCCACAAAAAGGAGCCGGGCATAGGTGTTTTTATGCTCCAGGTGCTCCAGAAGTGTGTGCAGCACCATGGCAATGGCATCCTCAGTTGAACGGTTCTCCCTGTATGCATATTGGTGTGGGTCCAGTGATGGCGGTAAGGCGGATTTGATGCGTTTGATGACCAGTCTTTCCAGGCATTTGGCAGGAATGGAGGTGAGAGCCACAGGTCTGTAGTCATTCAGACATGTGACGTTGGGCTGTTTTGGAAGAGGGACGATTGTGGCTGCTTTAAAGCAGGCAGGGACCATGGAGCAGGACAGTGAGATGTTATAGATGGATGTGAAGACGTCCGCTAGCTCCGCTGCACAGTCTCTCAGCACCCGGCCCAGCACTCCATCTGGACCGGCCGCCTTCCTGGTGTTGATGAGGCGGAAGGCACATCTCACCTCATGCACGCTGAGGATTGGAGCGGGGTCGGTCGAGGGAAGAGGAGGCAGGGCAGGGTCGGTGTTCTCCCTGTCAAAGCGGGCGTAGAAGAGGTTTAAATCCTCAGCCAGAGTGGGACTATCAGCCGAGGGTGGTGGTGATTTCCTCCCATAGCCCGTAATGGCCCTGATGCCCTCCCAGATAAAAGATTCCTGGTGCTGAGACAGGTAATGGTTAGCTTAGCTTAGCTTTTGTCTGGATAACTGTTCTCACTGTTTGTCGTCTTTATGATCTGCATCAGCTCTATGTTGTGTCTTTGGGCAAGACACTTCAGTGGGGCCATTTTGTGCAAATTATTATGGGTGACTGTCGCTCAGTCACTAGAGCAGGTCATCCAATGATCAAAGGGTCGGAGGTTCGTGTCCCTGCTCTTGCTGTCCATATGTCCTTGAGCAAGAGACACTGAACCCTAAGTTGCTCCCAGTAGGGTCAGGCAGTGTCTGTGTATCGGCAGCAGCCGTCTATTGGTGTATGAGTGTGTGTGTGAATGGGTGAATGTGAGGAATTGTAAAGTGCTTTGGGCACCCACTGGTTTATAAAATGCACTATTTTAGTAAGTACAGTTCAATTACCAAAATGGCTGCCACGCTTCTGTCAACCTACTCCAGGGCATCTGTGGCTACAAATGGAGTTTACCACCACCAGAGAGAGCCATTGAGAGTGAATGAATAATGGATCAATAATGTAAAGGGCTTTGGGTGCCTTGAAAAGTCCAATAGAAATCGAATCTATTATATTATAATTATAGTATTTTCCTTTTTCCCCCACTGAGAATCATGTATTTTCCTGTATTTCATTTACTGATCACATAGATGTTCATAAATCTCAGATTAAAAAACAGGGTTGTTATATCAAAAACAGAAAAAAGTGACTTTTTCAGCAAGACTTTAACTGAACACACACTGTCTCCATCCATTGTCATTGATCCGACTCCATGGGTTTTACTAGTAAATCAATGTTGTAGAAGATGACGATGTTTCCATAGTAATTGCGTAGCCTCTGAACATTCAAATGGGTCATAAATGATGTCCATGAAAAGATGACAATAACATGTTTTAGGGTTAGTGGATCAGAAGTTATTGAACATTTTGCGTCACGAGATACCTTTGGTTACTAGTGGATGTTTCTGTCTTTATGAGTCAATACCTTTATCTTTGTAATTGTGGTTTAAGAGGTATAAGTCCTTTGACACAAATTTTTCAACCAGATCAGTGAACTTTAATGGTAAGCAGACCATGAGGGATGTGTACTGGTCTGTGTCAATTAATGAAGCCACACTGACACCCAGTGGTGAAAAAGCAACATAGTATTAAGAGACGTTTTCACTTTTGGGAACATTACCATTTATCTTACCCTGAAATGTATTTGTATTTCTGAAACCATGAAATGAATGAAAACATGTTGTCAAACTAACAATAATGTAAATTTACTCTTTAATTCACTCGTCATGAATGATAAGAGAGGTTGAAAATACTATATGGATCAGCCAAAGATGTACAGATTCACTTTTACTTCAGGAATTTTCAGTGAGACCTTTTGAACTTTTAAGGTGAACAATGCAAACTTTAAAAACACAAATCTTTATCTAATCTACTGATTGTAAGTAAATAACTGTAGGTTGAGTTCCATAAATTTGTCTTGTTACTATCACTAAATGCATGTATTCATATTTTGTGTAAATACATGCAGTACAGAAGACATGTAGCCCACTATTCCCCCACATTTTACAAAAAATGGAAAATGAGTAGTGCTTCTTTTTCCCCCACAAAACACAGGTGCACATATAATCACAAATAAGACAATATGAGGCAAAAAAAAAAAAGATAGTGACATGATATGAGCCAGTTTATTTTTCAATCTAGCAACCATACTGCATCATTAATATGTTTAAATAACATTATTCAACCTATTCGTCATTAGGAATAAACAGGCAAAGTGTTAAATCATGTAACAAGAACATCCATCTGTCATTCAAAACAAATATGAGAAGGGTGAGAGCAGACGATCAGATAGCACAAACGGAAGAAACATGTAAGACAATATATCATTCCTCCCCCTGGTTCATACTTCTTTCATTCTTGTCACAAAAGTCATGTTTGAAACAAGACCAAACAAGAGATGAGAGGTCAGTAGAGTTTACAAGGAACTAGTCACATGGGGATTAATTATTGCTGTTTATTTAAAGACCCAGTGATGCTTTTGTGGCACTTCCCAAATGTTTTTTTTTCTCTTTCTATTTATCCTTTTGTCAATGATTTATCATAATGTATTATTGACTGTATTTTTGCATTTTTCACTTTGTGTGTAGAGAAGCCTCTGAGACAGTCCAGAACATCATAGTAGGGTGTAAGACGCTGGCAGGCAAGGCATGTGGAACAGCATAACCAGGTAGCAGGCATAGTGTACAGGAATATCTGTAAAGAGTATGGACTGGAGGTCCCAGGGTCAAGATGGAAGACACACCCAAAGGTGACAGAGAACAAACAGGCCAAGATCCTGTGGGACTTCTAGATCCAGACTGACAAGATGGTGATGGCCAATCAGCCTGATATAGTGGTGGTGGATAAACATGGGAAGACAGTGGTGGTGATAGATGTAGCAGTCCCCAGTGATAGTAGCAGCAGAAAGAAAGAACACCAAAAGCTTGAGAAATACCAAGGACTGAAAGAGGAGTTAGAGAAAATGTGGAGTGTGAATGAAACCGTGGTACCGGTAGTGATGAGGGTACTAAAGATAGTGACCCCCAAGTTGGGAAAATGGCTCCAGCAGATACCAGGAACAATATCAGAGGTCTCTGTCCAAAAGTGCTCCCAGACTTCTAGTAGAAGAACCAAGTCTGAAGGAGACACTGCCCAGGGGAGTAAGAGAAAGATTTAAATATGCTGTATATATACATACAATGAAAAACTATAAAAAGTAACAAATGAATGATAGTTATTTACATTACTATGTGCATTACTACAACAAACAGATCACAGTTTATCTACAAATGCACAAAACATTTACTAAGGAGCATAATATTGTTAAATGACACAAAAGTTTTATAAAGATATTTCATTGTTCATTCATTTCTTAGTTTTTGTTTAGATTATTCCCATTTAACCATAGAGAGAAAAAAAAGGGTGTAAAGGCAAGATATTTAATGCACTTGCATTAAAACAAAGGTTAATTTTTGCAGATTCAACCCACTTACTGGATTGAACTCTTTCATGGCCCAGTTTTAGCTCATGTGCTGTATATTTGATACCCCTGCACTACACCTACTTGGGTTTTGGAGGCATTCAGCTGCAAAGGACTCTCCCATATTGGATACATGAGTCTATGCATCTCCTCATTGTTTGTATTTGTCACACAATAGTGCATGATTCTTTTATACCAGCCAGTAACACCATTGAGAAAAAGTACAGGACAAAGGAGTAGTAGTAAAGTGTTCTTTTACTGTCAAAGTCTTGTTAAAGTAGAGACAACAGCTGATAAAATATGGATAAAAAAAACAGTTCAGTCTTTTAAAAAAGGGGAGGAGTGGAGCTACTTAAGTTTAAGGGCCTCAGGTGGGATGAGGATGGGGGATCCTGGCCATTGACTCCATTGTAGTCTTGGGTGCTTAGTCCATCTTCCGTTCCAGCTTTACTTTTGAGTTAAATGGATTCCAGCCCCTGCTTTCCATCCATTCTGTTGTTCTTTTATCACCTCTGGTATCATCTTCTCCTGTAAGCTCCTTCTCCTGCTGTGTCCTCTCACACCATTTTCCTTTGTCTGTCTTCCTCTGTCTGTCCAGCTCACTGCCATGGGCTTCTCCCAATCCTGGAGTAATTTGCCACAGGTGCATCCAATAATCTGACCTGACCCAGCAATGGATAAGAAAAAAAGCAAACAACCATGCAGCAACACACATCATAGACAATAATATGACATTTATATACAAAATAAAAAGCACATCAAACTTAGAAGCAAATACTGGATCACACAAAAAACCTACTTATTCCCACCTGTGACATATTCTTTTTTTTTTTATATATATAAGTATAAAGTTATAGTTCTAGTGCATCTTCTACCATTTTGATTGAACTGAAAATAAAATGGGCAGAACCTTGTATTGGAGGACTTAGAATCATTTACCAGCACATGCTGAGGCCAGATCTGCAGAAAGTTCTTAATGCATGGGATCATTGTTAGATGAACTTGAATGTCCTGAAGGCAACTGTACAGTGTGGGTAACCTGAATGTGTAGAAGGCAGAGGAAACAACCATGAATAAAAGTGTGGGGAGTCCAGGTGCCTGTTTATAGTATCCAGTAGGGTCTTTTGAGTAAATTGGAGCAGTTCCAGCCTGTCTCCTATCATGGCGGTCAGTAATAAGCATGGGTGTGATTACCACCGGCTCCAAGTCCTTCATCTGTACAGACTTGGGCTTTTTTAATGGATTCCATCAAGTCTTGTGGAGTGTGTGTGTAATCCAAAAGCAGAGGGTTAAGCCCAGTGATGACTCCCCTCAGCTGAGCAGAGCATTCCCTCAGTACACAACCTCTGACACTCTGGCTTCACATGTCTCAGTATTGATGTTACCTGATCTGTATCCACTGTAATTGGTGATAGAAGTGGAAGTGCTGAACATCCAGTCACTCTAAGGCAGGGGTGTCCAAACTATGGCCCGTAGGCCAACTGCAGTCCACAGTCCATTTTTAATTGGCTCGCAAAAAATATATAAATAGAATAAAATATGGTCTGCATTTGAACATTTGCTTGAGTGTATTACACTTCTTATTTTTAACACCAGGAGAAGCTACTGTTGAACAACACAGTTACTCCAAAAAAGTCACAGAGGAACTGTACCTGAAGTTACTAAACATGGCAGAACCAAAGAGAAAGGAGAACGTTTCAGACACAGTGGGAGAGTGAATAACACTAACCCAAAGAGTAAATAACACTAACCCAGAGAGTGAATAACACTAACCCAAAGAGTGAATAACACTAACCCAAAGAGTAAATAGCACTAACCCAGAGAGTGTATAACACTAACCCAAAGAGTGAATAACACTAACCCAGAGAGTGAATAACACTAACCCAAAGAGTGAATAACACTAACCCAAAGAGTAAATAACACTAACCCAGAGAGTGAATAACACTAACCCAAAGAGTGAATAACACTAACCCAGAGAGTGAATAACACTAACCCAAAGAGTGAATAACACTAACCCAAAGAGTAAATAACACTAACCCAAAGAGTAAATAACACTAACCCAGAGAGTGAATAACACTAACCCAAAGAGTGAATAACACTAACCCAGAGAGTGAATAACACTAACCCAAAGAGTGAATAACACTAACCCAAAGAGTAAATAACACTAACCCAGAGAGTGAATAACACTAACCCAAAGAGTAAATAACACTAACCCAGAGAGTGAATAACACTAACCCAAAGAGTAAATAACACTAACCCAGAGAGTGAATAACACTAACCCAGAGAGTGAATAACACTAACCCAGAGAGTGAATAACACTAACCCAGAGAGTGAATAACACTAACCCAAAGAGTAAATAACACTAACCCAGAGAGTGAATAACACTAACCCAGAGAGTGAATAACACTAACCCAAAGAGTGAATAACACTAACCCAGAGAGTGAATAACACTAACCCAGAGAGTGAATAACACTAACCCAAAGAGTAAATAACACTAACCCAAAGAGTGAATAACACTAACCCAAAGAGTAAATAACACTAACCCAGAGAGTTAATAACACTAACCCAGAGAGTGAATAACACTAACCCAAAGAGTGAATAACACTAACCCAGAGAGTGAATAACACTAACCCAGAGAGTGAATGACACTAACCCAAAGAGTGAATAACACTAACCCAGAGAGTGAATAACACTAACCCAGAGAGTGAATAACACTAACCCAAAGAGTGAATAACACTAACCCAGAGAGTGAATAACACTAACCCAGAGAGTGAATGACACTAACCCAAAGAGTGAATAACACTAACCCAGAGAGTGAATAACACTAACCCAGAGAGTGAATAACATTAACCCAAAGAGTGAATAACACTAACCCAAAGAGTGAATAACACTAACCCAGAGAGTGAATAACACTAACCCAAAGAGTGAATAACACTAACCCAGAGAGTGAATAACACTAACCCAAAGAGTGAATAACACTAACCCAGAGAGTGAATAACACTAACCCAGAGAGTGAATAACACTAACCCAAAGAGTAAATAACACTAACCCAAAGAGTGAATAACACTAACCCAAAGAGTAAATAACACTAACCCAGAGAGTTAATAACACTAACCCAGAGAGTGAATAACACTAACCCAAAGAGTGAATAACACTAACCCAGAGAGTGAATAACACTAACCCAGAGAGTGAATAACACTAACCCAAAGAGTAAATAACACTAACCCAAAGAGTGAATAACACTAACCCAAAGAGTAAATAACACTAACCCAGAGAGTTAATAACACTAACCCAGAGAGTGAATAACACTAACCCAAAGAGTGAATAACACTAACCCAGAGAGTGAATAACACTAACCCAGAGAGTGAATGACACTAACCCAAAGAGTGAATAACACTAACCCAGAGAGTGAATAACACTAACCCAGAGAGTGAATAACATTAACCCAAAGAGTGAATAACACTAACCCAAAGAGTGAATAACACTAACCCAGAGAGTGAATAACACTAACCCAAAGAGTGAATAACACTAACCCAGAGAGTGAATAACACTAACCCAAAGAGTGAATAACACTAACCCAGAGAGTGAATAACACTAACCCAGAGAGTGAATAACACTAACCCAAAGAGTAAATAACACTAACCCAAAGAGTGAATAACACTAACCCAAAGAGTAAATAACACTAACCCAGAGAGTTAATAACACTAACCCAGAGAGTGAATAACACTAACCCAAAGAGTGAATAACACTAACCCAGAGAGTGAATGACACTAACCCAAAGAGTGAATAACACTAACCCAAAGAGTGAATAACATTAACCCAAAGAGTGAATAACACTAACCCAAAGAGTGAATAACACTAACCCAGAGAGTGAATAACACTAACCCAAAGAGTGAATAACACTAACCCAGAGAGTGAATAACACTAACCCAGAGAGTGAATAACACTAACCCAAAGAGTGAATAACACTAACCCAGAGAGTGAATAACACTAACCCAAAGAGTGAATAACACTAACCCAAAGAGTAAATAACACTAACCCAAAGAGTAAATAACACTAACCCAAAGAGTAAATAACACTAACCCAGAGAGTGAATAACATTAACCCAAAGAGTGAATAACACTAACCCAAGGAGTAAATAACACTAACCCAGAGAGTGAATAACACTAACCCAGAGAGTGAATAACACTAACCCAAAGAGTGAATAACACTAACCCAGAGAGTGAATAACACTAACCCAGAGAGTGAATAACACTAACTCAAAGAGTGAATAACACTAACCCAGAGAGTGAATAACACTAACCCAGAGAGTGAATAACACTAACCCAAAGAGTGAATAACACTAACCCAAAGAGTGAATAACACTAACCCAGAGAGTGAATAACACTAACCCAAAGAGTGAATAACACTAACCCAAAGAGTGGTGGTGGTTTAGCACTCGTGCTTCACAGAAAGAAGGTCTTGGGTTATATTATAATACCGGTGAGTGGGACCTTTCTGTGTGGAGTTTGCATGTTCTCCTCGTGTCTGTGTGGGTTTTCTCCAGGTACTATAACTTCCTCCCACCTGCCGAAGACATGCACTGATAGGTTAATAGGTTAATCTCTATTGCCCACAGGTGTGAGAGTGGTTGTTTGTCCATATGTCTCAGCTCTGCGATGAACTGCCAACTCATACAGGGTGTACCCAACCTTTGCACAGGATATTTAAATTTGATTACCAAATAAAGTTGAATTAATAGAAGTAGGACAGGATAAATAAACGGTGCTGTAACATTGATGGCACCCACATGTCTTTTGTGTTATTTATGAAGTTGTCAAATGCTTATACTATCATACTGATGAGAGCAAAAAAAGACTGACAAATGTGTTACCTCCACCTTAATGCTTTTATTTGGTTAAAGTGTTTATGATGAAAAGTAATTAAGAAGAAGATATAGACTACATATTTGAGAACACATTATAAAAATGACACCTACTCAAATAAAAATTAAAATGTATGAATGACAGTAAATATGATTACGAATATTATTTTATGTATAAAAACAAATATGTCAGCATTTTAAAGACGTCCATTGGGAAACTACTCTGAAATAATACAGAATTATAATCATTCAATTTATATATATATATGTAATTTTTGTTTGTTTGTTTGTTTGTTTTCAGTATAAAATGGGGGAAATGCCCCAAATGTTTTTAAATAACCTAAAACCTACAAACAATATTTGGTCCAACCACCAAAAACAACTATCACACAGACATGTAAAATACACAAAATATCTACCAATTTTACATTAACCATTGCAACCTTCTCTTTTTATTTGATTTTATATCATCAAGCAAACTAGACAAATAAGGTACAAGTGACAAACTACTCAGGTTACTCATCCTCATCTTCTGGATGCAGATGTGGACAGATGCACATCAGGGTATCAGAAGTAACAGGGCTGACAGAAGGATGAGGACGTGGATGGAAAAGGAAACTTTGCCAGGAAAGTTCCCAAAAACACTACATTAAGAAAAGGAAAAAAATGATTGTAAATGTGACGTACAAGTCATTTTGATATGGATACAATTGTTCATTGCAACAATGAGTGACATTCAATAATTTTGTCATTTAATTCAGGGGGGAAATAACATCCACCTTTGCAAGTTTGGTACTAATCGGGAAAAAAAATATGTGGGACAATCATACAGTAATTTGTTTATTGCAAATTTGTAGTAAAATATACATTTGGAGATCAATCCAAGGTGTGTCTTTGCATTTTATAATGTGTAATTATGTTGAGTCCTTCAATGTCATGAGTAAATAAAACTTGCAGAGCTACTGAAATAATAAAAAGAGCTTTGAAAATGTATGCATTAACACAGATGAATTCATCATCATGATTAATTTGATAAAAATGTTTAATGCAATTAACAGTTGTTTAGAGTTGTTGTGCTGAAACTGTTGATGGTGTTGAAGGTGTTATGTTTTGGATATTTTTTAAAAAATTTTTGGGTTTTGTTCTGTACTTGAGAATAGTTTTTGAACATGTTTAGAATTTTTTTGTCACGTTTTTGTTAGTTTCTTTTTTTGTTGAATTTTTTTGTAGATTTTAGCATGTTTTGTATTTTTTTTTCTATGCATTTTTTTTTCATTTCTTAGTGTATTTTTGTGTATTTTGAGGGAAATTTGAATACAAAAAAACAACAACCAAGAGACAGAACAGTCAACCAACACAGTGTTATGATCACGATTAATCAAAATTAACCCAAGCAACCCTGTAATTAATCTAATTAAAAAGTAAATCAATTGACAGCCCTAATAATAAGAGACACATATGATGAAATCTGAATACCTCAGGTCATTGGATGTTACAGGGGCTTCAGTGGTTGGGATTCTGTGAAAATGCATCCATGAAAGTTATCCATCAGCCAAGTCATACATATATTGCTGCATACATTATATAATAGATGAAGCGGCGCCATGTGGTATCTCACCGTACTAAACATGGGCCTTGATCCTGATCTGTTGGGGGATGTGTAATCTTTCCTGCTTTTGACACTGGACATGGCAATTCATTTCCATTAACTAGAGGAGTGAGATCTATCAAAAAGAGAAAGTATTAGTCAAGTTATTATCAAGGCCTCCACATAGTAATTCCAGTGTAAATGTGCACATATTTATTTATTACCATAGAAAGTGTAAGTAAACACTGTGCTATTTCCTTTGAGGAAGTTTCTGAATGTCAGGAGAGGAAAATGCACAAAAGTGTGTATTGAAATCCTGGGTCCGACATAAACTGTCTGATTGTTTTCATCAACAAATGAAAGTCCAAATTTGCGAGGATTGTCCCAGAGTGTGACTCCTATTTACAGAAGGCATACAGAAGACTGTTTAATATTCAAAGTAGTTTTCCACTGGATGATTTGTGACTTTTGTTAAGTGATTTCTTCATGTTCCCAAACTTACCAGATAGGGTAAAGCTTCTGTCAGCAGTGAAACTTCTTTCCTTAGACATGCGTTGATAGATGTTGGGTTCTTGATCGAAACATGTGAATGTCACCATTTTATTATGGACCGGCCACTCCAGGTGCTCATCATTTTCACTTGACATCATTTGCACAAACACTCCAGCATATGTTTGGAAAAGTTCAACTCCTACTCTGTAAGAATAACCTGTAGTGGAGTACTGCCGTGGGCTATATATTATCGATCCAAAAGAACTGGTGTTGAGAACATGTCTAAAATCATCAATCTGAATGGTTACGTGTGGACACTCGACCTCTGACAGATTGATGTCATCAATAGAAATGCCGCCGCTTGAGTTTCCTGTTCCTTTATAAACCTCAAACTCCACCTGGAAAAATGTAGAGGCATTCAGGGACACATGATGGACCTGCCAATAGGAGGTTGGAGGACCTAAAAAGAGCATTATTTATATATCAAATCAGAGTTCAAATAGTACTTACTTTTTAAAGGAGTGATATTTTGTATTTTAAATGGAATTTTGCATTTTTAAAACACTTCCCTGTGGTCTGCATGAACTGTAAAGGCTATACTTGGGTCTAACTTCTTCATTATTTCAACTCTACAGGTCCATCTTCAACCTTATTTCTGAGTAATGACACCAGAAAGGTCATTTTGAGCGCTGGGCCTTTAAATGCACATAAGACACTTGACGCTCCACCTCCACCAGGTTAATGACTGTGCTGCTTTTTCCTGCTCAACTACAACTGAACATTTTATGTAATTGGCTCATAGTTTGGACATATTTTCATTCAGAATAGCCTACAACTGCTGCTGGTGTCAAACAATTATGTCATAAATGGAGAAATGTTGACCTTATATGTGCAAATGTCATGACATAACTAGTTGGAGAAATTTAAAAAAAAATGTAAAAAATTAAATAGGTTATAGAAATCTTTGCTGGAATGGTTCAAATTCAAACGTTTTGAACAATTATGGTCCCCAAATACACAAAGACTAATAAAAAAAATTGTTTTAGAAATATTTAGTAATAAAATGGTCCCTTTAAGACCATTTTAAGACTATTTAGAACATAATTGAATGTCTATTTGATGGCCATATTTGCAAAGATTTGTGACTAGTAGAATTTAGAAAATGTATTTATTTGCAAGGGGGGCCAGAATAGATCCCATTGAATTTTGGTGAATGTAGGTCAAAGGCCACAGGCACCAAAAATGTGTTTTTACAATCATAAGAGATAGGGAAAATCAGATAAAATTTGTGTGAGAGGGGCGGAGTTTATTGTACCTAGCACCATTTCAGACCAATTCAGTCTCATAATAAACTTTAAATACTCACAAGTCTAAATTTTCCTCTATGTAAATGTTTTCACTTAAACTAAACCAAAGTAGAATTCTGCAAAAAGTCTGAATAACTGGAACAAATATGAAAAACCTGAAATGTTTTCAGAGAAGTAAGTACAATTTTAAAAATATTCCACTTATTACTAAATGTTTTGTGTATCTGGAAATCTATTGTGATCTGTAAGTTCTAATGTGCATGTGTGGATGATAAACTAAAGCCTAAAATTTGCAAAATTAAAAATGTCTTCAGTTCAAATTGTTCACATTGTTTGAAAGGATAGTTCATATGTAGATGTAAACATTTTCATAATGTAACTATACCTTTTTTTGATCTAAAATAAAAAAGAAAAGTGAAGAGTAAATAATAAATGTCATCAATCAATTTACCCCCTAAGCCGATCATGCTTAAGGGACATAGAGATATCTGATATTTTCTTCATTTCTTCAATATATAGATCACTCTCCTTAGTAGATTTTATGGAGTCTGACATTACCGGTGATCTGTCCCATAAGACGACGCTGTCCTGTCCCATCCATCTCATTATGGAACTCCCTGAGCCAGATGTTGAGCACATCTGATGAACTCCCACTGTGGAAATAGAAAAACTGCAGACACTGGATATGACAGTCCCTATTAAGTCTCATCCTTTTAGTCTCGAGCCTGGCAGAGTCTCCCTCCTGACCAGACGCTGTGCTAACATGCATGAAGTATCCTGGGTGTTCCCCTGGAATATGATATTGTCAACATGTTACAGCTGATGCTGGCATACTGAAATGATATGCAACAAATATACAGAATCTTACTAGTTGCTTGAGAGTCTGTGGGTAGACTGGTGTGGTCACAGTTAGGACCCCCAGTAGCACTTTTTATACGTGTCCAACTATTGTTCGTCTGTGAACAGTGGGTCATTTCACATATAGTTGCATCAGAGAAATTGCAGTGCATCTTAAATGCAATGGTTGAATCTGTAGTTAATGAAAAAAACACAGATTTGAGGATATTTTTTGGTATATAATTTTCTACAGCAAATGCAGAGATGTTGATGGTTTAGTTTAAGCATTAATGTCCAGTATATTTTTTACTTATTCATTTTCTTTTCATGTATAATTACATTAACTCAGAAAGGAAATGAAAAAACTAGTAGTAACACATTAAAGTAAAAACATTTCTTGTTTTGGATCAATGGCATCAGGTGCCATTTGTTTTAAATTCAAATAGAATTTTCTGAATCAGTTTTCTAAAACATGTATCCTTGAATTGATCTGGTTACTTCTTATTTCATTTACTTTGCACCTACATGCAAATAAATCATAAAAATTTATTTAACTTGCAAAATTCCTCCTGCAGTTGTGTGTTACAGTACTACTATACTGAAGGATACTTCTGACCACACCTTATTTGTTATTTTTGAAGGCACTTATACTAAGGTCTGGATTTTTTTTCAGTACTAGTTCCTTAAAAATGTACATCTAAATGTACATCCTGGAAGCATATAATTCATACTAACATAACTGATCACATTTGTAAAACTGTTTGTCAGTAAACACTATGTACATGTACTTACTGCATTTGTAGAGACGGTTCAGCTCCAGAACATCACTGGGACTCATGTCCAATTGTTGGCCAATAATAGTCAGAAACTTTGAGTCGTTTGCAAGGGGTACCATCGTTGGCCCATTGCCATTGCTAAACACATATGCATGATAGTGCATCACTGACCAGTAGTCATACGGGACTCCATGGGTGATACTCTCTTCTTCAGTAGCTTTGGCAAAGTTTATCTCATAACCTATATGACATGTATTAAAACCGGTCATAAATTATAACTTACTGTCATTAAAAATAAAAGGTAATACAAAGATCAGAATGATAGAAATGAAACTCTCCAAGGAACCTTCGATGACGTTCTCATGATTAATGGTCACATATTCATCTCTGTCATGCCTGGAGTGTTCGTGGAGGAAGCCAAGTGCGTGCATAACTTCGTGTTCAACTGTGGAAATGTCATCACAGTATTGTCCAATAGAGATATCCTGTCCCTTTAGCTTTACTCGACCAATATATGAATAACATCTGTCACAAAAAAGTATATATTATATTAGATACTTATTATATATATATGTATATATACATATATACATCTATTATTCAGTAAATATATGTAAATATGTATGCATTAATAATTAAACCAGACAATCAGTGAAAATGATATCTATCCTCTAACTTCTAGTCCTCTGCTGCATTTATGAATAGTGACTATAAAATTTAGAATGATTATTTTCAATCCAGAATCGAGAAAGAATCTCATCTCATCCTTTTTTTGTGCAACTGCATACAAAGGTAACGTGTTCACAGATTAAATAACTACATTGAAACAATACATACCCATAATCCTTCTTGAAAGAAAGGTAAAATTTCTCAGATGTCCTCAGTGCAAATTCGATGCATGACTTCAGCCTGAACTGATCGAATGCTCTCAGGATGACACCCTTAGCATTCATGTCTGTCATTGTTCATGGGTTTAATACAGATATGAGTTATAGATACATTTTGAAAGACAGAGAAATATCAGGCAAGTGGAAATATTTATATAGTACATTTGCTTCAGTCAAGTAGTCTGAATATGAAACACAACAAACAGGTAACTTATAAGTAGAAGTATGCAGTCTTATGAGGGCAAAAATATTATTTACCAAGGTTTTTTTGCAGGACATATGGGACTGGAATGGACCAGTATAGTTGTGTGTCACTAACAGCGCTCCTTTGGGTGTCCAGCTATAAATACAAAGTTAAAAGTTATTATGTCACAGGATTTAACATTTAAATACTTTGTGTATAAAATGTATGTACCTATGGAATGGTAAACTGACCTTCAGAATATCATCCTTTAATATCCCTGAGGTAAAGCATTAACAAAAAGAAAAATCAATGAAGTTTTCAAAGACTCGTTTTATGATCCATCATAGTGCACTGTAAACCCGAATAAGTTAGCAATCAATTGCTTCAATTATTTTAAGTTGATGAAAGTTAAAAAATACAAGTTTGCAGAGCTTCAACTTTAGATGCTCATTAATTAAAGTATACTTAAATTAAAACATTACTTATTATTCTAAGGTTCTGTCAGTCCTACTGGGAGACTAAGCC
Source organism: Siphamia tubifer (assembly GCA_020466265.1). Classification (NCBI taxonomy): domain Eukaryota; kingdom Metazoa; phylum Chordata; class Actinopteri; order Kurtiformes; family Apogonidae; genus Siphamia; species Siphamia tubifer. The sequence goes on from CM035798.1 coordinate 25,686,376, forward strand.
AGGGTTCAGTGTCTTTGTCAAACGACACTTGGACATGTGGACAGACAGAGCCGGGACACGGACCGCTGACCTTTCAGTCATTGGACGACCCGCTCTACCAACTGAACCACAGACGCCCCTGAATAAAATTACTGTGTTTTGTGATTTAAATTTTTTTGGTGTAATAGATATTGGTGGTTATTTGGAGTGTTCTGAAATTGTATTTCATCATCTACAACATCAGTTAAGTTTATTTTTTTCAATCATCCTTATTTGAAACAATAGAAATAACAGTACAATATCATTGTCAGCATTTAATGACTTAATTCCATTAAGTTGTACCTTATCTATGTTGTTAAGTTATGTTCACTTATATCCACAATAGTTCCCCTTAATCAAAAAAAATATTAGTTAGAAGTACTTAAAAAGAAGGACATGTTACAGCAACTGAATACATTTGAATTAGTAGAACTACTACTGAAATTTGAGTTTTCACAACTTAATATATTTAATTATTCTGAACATTCAGGTTTATAGTGTGCTGTGAAACTGTAAGAGTTATGTTTTTACCTTTATTTATGTCTGCGATGTGCTTATCTTCACCCATGTCTAGATAAGAGACTGGTTTGCAACACATATTGTAATAATTATGATGCCCGCAAATTACACATATTAGCAATTACAAGAGGAATATATAACCAATGTCAAAAACTTACCCACAATTTCTGGGATACTCTGTAAAAACATTTAATTTCAACATCAGCAAATAACAGTAACAGATTTCAGATGTAAAATATGTGAAAATATGGTTATGCTCATAATCACTGATTACGGTGTAATTTACCCCCCAAAATAAATAAATAAATAAATACATTTAAAATCATATAAACTCACAAAATTCCAAAGTGTCTGAAATCTGATTTTGTTCACAGTCAATCTTTTTATCATATTAATGTCCAATTATTGATAATTTAGTCAGACTCATATGTCAAACAATTGACACAGCATAGTTTTATTCTCATTGTCTTGAAGCCTCACTTCAATACATTAATACTCACATTATTTAGAGGAAATGCTGATCTCAGTACAAAGTTCACCAGAATAAAAATGTAGGTCTTCATCTGTATAAAAAAAAAACACAAACTAAAATCAAATCAAACTGATATGCATATCCAGTATTGTATTGTCAATTAACTTGTTTGTCTATAAGTAGGATTTAAAATGCAGGGGTTTTTTTGTTTGTTTTTTACCTTTGTGCAATCTGTTGAATCCTCATCTGAGCATAATCACAAACTACAGTTCAACAGGGTCCCAAGAATGTTTTATACTGCCTGGAACAAACTGAACTGGTTTCTGAGATTCAACTCATGCATGCAAATGCATTGTTTAAGGATTGTACTTAAAGTCATGCACTGATGATGATGATGATGATGATGATGATGATGATGATGATGATGATGATGATGATGATGATGATGATGATGATGATGATGATGATGATGATGATGATGATGATGATGATGATGATGATGATGATGATGATGATGATGATGCAGACCCTTTTACAGTTGTAATCACATCCTTTCTGTGTTGGCTAACAGTTCACTATGAATACATGTTTAGACTGAATGTTTAGAACACATGTCTACATGTTTGTCATGTGGTATTGTTTATTTTATTGTTGTTAGGACAACGGATGAAATTTAGCAACAATGCTAACTCCAGCATATTTATATTGATGTTTTTACTGATATATAGATTAATGTGCATTGTCACGTCTCGTCATCTGAACCCGCTTTATCCTCACTAGGGTCGCGGGGGTCACTGGGGGCCTAATCCAGGTACAATGGGCGAAGGCGGGGTACACCCTGTATGATACGCCAATTCATCTCAAGGCTGAACATATATAGACAAACAATCACTCTCACATTCACATCTGTGATCATCCATTCTTGAGTTATAACCAATAATGTGATTTGGATCTTTTAGTTAGTTGTGACCTTGACCTTTGACCTTTACTCAAATGGGTTGATGCACATTAGCCATATGTATATGTCCATGTAATTTCATGGTAATATCTCAAGTATTCATTGAGTTAAAGCATGATATGTCTCTGCAGACACACAGACACAAGGTAATGACAATAATCTCACCCAACCAATGTTGGGCGAGAATAAAAAGTACGAGTCATCATTGAACTCGAGCAAGGCCTTCATGAGAGGCATGTGTGGTGTGAATTTGGTGATTCTCCATCAAAGCTGTCAAAAGTTATTGAGAGTACAGTGTTCCTGGACATACTCACAGGTAAAACAAAGAAAATGTGGAGTTCTCATTATCATTGATTTAATTTACTGGTCTGGCCCACATGAGATTAAATTGGGCTGTATGTGGGATCTGAACTGAAATGACTTTGACAGCCCTGACATAGAGATTCAACATTACACACTTTGACAGAGACACTATACAATCACCTGGAGGTGAACAACTAGTGATCCAAGTACTTCACTATCAGAGACAGAATGAAGCCAACATCACACAGTCGTGGCCATGTCATTCAGAACGACTTAAAGTACCTAGTGAGTTCACACAGATCCAAATCATTCTCCTTTCATGTGCAGTGGAGGGTAATATTACAACAAATCTGTCAATCACAGCAGCAAACATCCTGTGTTCCTGCTGGGAGACTTAAATTGCTGTAATCTCAGTAGTGCTATTACCTGAACAATACATCAGTTTTCCCACTCGATTGAACAAAACATCAGATCTGTGTTTTGGTAATGTGCCTACGCATTAGCCCCGCCCACCACACAGCCATTCAGACTATAATGGGAACAACAAGGAAACTAAATATATCACCAACATTTTTTAAAATAATTTGAAAAAAAGAGAGAGAGAGAAGAAAGAAATTAAAATCAGATATGTGCAGAATGTGCAAAGTCAAACAACCTCAGACATGGAGTTCACAGTCTTGGAATTACATTTCCAGAGTAGTGTTTCATGGGCGGTAGTGGTGTGTGTGTGTGTAGAGGGGGGGGCTATATCTCTATCTATTTATCTCTATTATCTATTTGACGGTTATACACATGAAACAGGTAAAACTGTTTCCCAACAATAAATCTTTGGTCACCAATGACTTCAAACATTTAGCATTTCTTCAGGGGGCCACACAGAATTGGTAGGTTTTAGCTGGAGAGCAGGAAGTAACCATGGAGAACGCCTTTGGAGGAAACCATTGAACAGAGTGCTTATTGTACAGACTTAGAGCCAGTGTCCAAAAAAAGAAACATACAGGTAGTTAAAAAAAATTATTGGACGTGACCCGTATATTATGAAAATTAATGAGTTTTTGACAGAACCTATTTTCCATGGAGTTGCAGAAATGGACACTCGCTATTTATTGATATATGGTGTGAAATCTATGTCACAATCTTTTAACATACTCCAATAGTAGTCATTACTCATTTCATGGAGATTATACAGTATACCAGGAGTGCTACTATCCTGTATGTTTTAGATGTATCCCTCTTCCAACACACCTGATGGTCATTATCAGGCTCTGCAGAGCTTGAAAAGAGCTTTATCATTTAAATCAGGTGTGTTGGAAGAGGGATACATCTAAAACATACAGGATAGTAGTTCTGTAGTACCAGGATTGAGCACCCCTGCAGTATACAGTTACGATCGGCCTAGGGCAGGTAAGGGCAAACCATCCACAAAGGGCTGTTGTGGCTGCAGGTTTTTGTTCCAATCAACCAAGAGTACACAGTTTGATCAATAAACTCTCTGAAGACTGATATCAGTTCATTAATTGAATCAAGTCTGGTGTCCCGCTGCTTGGTTAGAACAAAAACCTGCAGCCACACCAGCCCTTTGGGAATAGTTAGTCCATGCCTGGGCTAGGGTTGGCCAAAGCGTAAACATGAAGTGAGATTGGTCTCCCTCCATGTCCCTTTACAAATTGAAAACTCATAACCAGAAGTAACGACGTTGCAACGATGATTTATTTAAACAGCAGCTTAAAAATTCAAATCAGGAAGGGAATCAAAGTAAAGAAAACAAAATATCCTTGAAGATTAACTAAACTTACCCATTAACATAAACCAAGAACAACCCTTACTTAATGTTCTAACAAAAAAAAAAGGGGAGAAAACTGTAACAAAGGAAAGACTCCCAAACCTCATCAACATCAAACATCCTTTAACAAAATTTTCAATGACAAAACCACAGAACTCTATTTGAATGAGAGATGTGGACACAACAAGCCCAGCCAATACCCAGCTCACTGCTGAGGAACCAATGTACAGGCAGGACAACTCATCTTCATCGTCATTTAGAATCCAATTTAAAGTTCTTGTGGTCACTTACAGAGCTCTGCATGGTCAGTCACTGGCCTACATCAGAGATATGCTGCGGCCTTATGTCACCAGTAGGTCTCTGAGGTCCTCTGATCAGGTTCTGCTGGGAGTTCCTCATTCTAGGCTAAAATTCAAAGGAGACTGCGCATCTGAGGTTGTGGCACCCACACTGTGGAACTCTCTCCGACAAAATGTAAGATCTGTGGACACTGTTGACCCCTTTAAAAAGCATCTAAAGACCTACCTGTTTAGACTGGCCTTTGTTTGAGTTGTCGTTTTTACTGTTGGAGGTCTGTGTCTATTTGTTTTTATGCTGCTTCCTGCTTTTACTCTATGTTTTATTCTGTTTATGCGTTTTATGACTCTATTGCTTTTGCAAAGCACCTTCTGACTTTTACACTCTTGAAGAGTGCTATGTAATTATTAAAGATTATTATTATTATTATTATTATTATTATTATTATTATTATTATTATTATTATTATTATTATTATTATTATTATTATTATCTGAACCTACTCAGTGAAGCAAACTATATCCACACAGAAAAGCATTACAAAAAATATACAGAAGTCAAAACACTTAACAGTACACACAAAAAAAAACATTTGGTTGTCAATTAGTCTAATAATAACAAGCAATGGATTTACTCTCAAACATGTTACTAGGTTTGTCAAAAATAACAACGTTACAGTAATGGTATGAACTTGAGTGTATGTGAAGACGCATGAGCATCCACTGTGTCGGCTGATATGGAGTTAAAACAACAAAACCCATGAATACACAAGAGAAGAAGCATACAATAGATGTCTACTGTAGCAACCATTGTGCATGAATGGAGATAGTATGACACTAATCAAAGTTACAATAACATCATTTTAGAGTTTATACAGGAGAGCCAAAAGAGCAAACAAAACACATAAGCTCACACACTGGCACGGTGAGTAAAACAGCAACAAAGAAAGACAATAGATGAACAAACACCAGTTTCACATAGCTACACCACAAACAAAAGGTGCTAATTAAATGAAATTCGCAGTAGGTGGATAAACTCAGATGATGGAAAAGGTCAAACGCCTTGTGTTACTTGAGTCACACAAGGAAAATACTGATATTTAACAATACACAGAGCAAGCAGAGTTCACAACGGAGCAAAATGCAACACAACCACACACAAAAGCCTGAGCACAACACATGCTGCAGCTGCCTAGAGAAACTACTGCTAGGGTTACCACACGCTTTGATAATGCTGCTCTGGTGATCACAGGGTTCATGTAAGCCCAAATAGTTCCAAACAAATATAGCCCTGCCATGATCTTCTATAGGACAGATGGCATTGAGTGCCATCGATCTCAAAAATAAATCATACATGACTGTTGTGTTACTACTCTATGTATCGTTGTGTGTGTTTTATACTTTTGAGTAGTGGGATTGACCACAGGACTGACTTTATTACTATACTAAAATATTATAAGAATGATAAAGGAGTGCATTGGGAAGTAGGGTCATAATCAGAAAGAGGCATGTTAAAAAAAAAACAAAAACATTTATTCTACTGCTTTTATTGGTATTCTTTGATTTTATTGGATCTATTAACATTTCATATTTTATGCTTTTGCAATTTTTACACTTTGGTGTATCTACTGTCCTTTAATCTGTAAAGCATTTTGTATTTTGTTTTGTTTTGTGTGAGTGTGTGTGTGTGAACAGCTGTCTTATCTTTTTTAATCTGTAAAGCACTTTGTAAGGTGTATTTGTGATAAGTGCTGTATAAAAATACATAACCTATTTTTTCCCAGAGAAAAGTGGTACGAGGATGCCATAATCTATATTACAAATTAAACAAGTAACACCAAGCACAACAAAGCCGCTCTCAAACATTTACTTGATTTGCCTTATCTCTTATCATTGTGAAAACAAGTGTGACATTGACCTTTGACCTACATGCCAACTCAATGTTATCTAGTCTGGACCACCTCAAACTTTTCCTGAAACTTTCATGGAAATTGGTCCAGTAGAATTTGTGTAAAGTTGCTGACAAACCAACAAATAAAAAACTAAAAACAACACCCCAACCAACGATACATGCAACTTATAAATGGAGGACTGAGGTGTTTCTGTACTGCCTCTGCTCTGGAAAGGACACCCACTATTACCCACTTCCACACACCACAGTAAACTGAAAGCACACTAAACCTGCAGCATGTTACACCCTCTACCAGAGGTGCTGGAAGACCAAAACTGGTTGCAATGAACAAAATATATCAAATTAACTCTGCATCATATATAGAATCTTTTTTAATTTTGTTTGCTTTTCTTAATGTAGTGTTTTTAGGAACCCTCCAGGCAAAGTGTCTTTTTCCATCCACATTCTGTCAGCCATGTTACTTGTGATACCTTCTGGTGAAACTACATCTCTGTCAAATGTGGACAGGCTTCATTTCTCTGTGTTGTTTTCTATCAATGGTAAATAGTGGAGTGGAGGTGATACACCACTTCCAAACAGCATGTGTTGCTACCACAGGGTGACCCATCAGATTCCAAAAGGAGTGTGTAAAAGTGGTTTTCAGCAAAATGAGACCTTTAAGTATTTTTTCTATTAAGTAATTTAGGATTTTTTTGCTTACATTTGTTTAATTCATTTGAGTTTTAGAAAGTTGTTATTGAAACCTTTTGAAGCAATTCTAATTCCATAGGGTAACCCGAGTAATTCTTCACTTATACTTTTTGTTGTTATCTACATTGCTTGAAGATATTAGAGTAGATTAGATTAAAATGTATTTATCCTTTGGGAATATAAAATTGAATACAAAGAGGTTGCAATTGTTAGGGTGAAGTCAGTAGACATTTTATCAATTTTTCTATGTCTGTGTGATAGTTCAACTACATACTGAAATAGTTGGTACAGTAGTTGGTGGTGGGAACAAGTATTGTTAGTGAGTTATAGCTTGTCATACCATTTTAAAATCATAGGCATTAGTTATGCATTTTTTCCTCATATTATACTGAAACATATCTTGTACATATAAAGTGAAAACTTTGTGTGTAATACACTTCAAAGCGACAGGATAGTGCAGCTGTGAGTACAGATGACAATAACAGTTTTTAGACACTAGGGGGAGGCAGGTTAACTCCTGTAGGTCAAACTCTGTTTTGTAGTTTCCTATTGATTGAACTGAGGGATGCACTGATCTGATGTTTACATTATGCAAATAATCCCCAGGCTTTGAATAGGGGCTGAAATAAGTGATACCAATCTCCCTTGATAAGAAAAAAGCCTCACTGTTTGGACGACACTGGGATGTGCTAAGAAACACCACACTTTAAACACCACTGCTGTTTCTTGGTGAAACAAATTATAGTAAATAAAGTGTGTGTGTATATATATATATATATATATATATATATATAGCTAGATACCTTTATATAAATACTCTTGTACCAGCCCTATAGTAAAATTTATTGCAGGACATACCTCCAAAGTCCTGACCCTCGTTGCCAGTAGATATTTTGCAGAACACTAACAGTGTTTGGTCAAATAGAAAAACAGAGGGTCACAGTATGAACACATGGTGAAGAATAGAATTAAACTAGACAGTGTTTGGATAGGAGCACATGTCACCAATATCATTGTACAAGGAAAATGCTTCCAGAATAAAAGCTGTAACATTTGACTAATGTGCTGCATGTTCCAGTATTCGACAAACTACATATTAGAATGTATTCAATTTTCACATTATTTCTCATGTAAAATGTATCTTCCATTAACTTGAATGGACTTCAATAATGTACCACCATTGTCCATCGTAACCATTAACCAACCAGCACTTGTCATTTGTTTACTCAATTCATTTTTAAAGAACAATTTAGCAAATAAATTAAAAATAAATTTACTCTTATATATCTGTATCTTTGGATCAGTATTAATATCATCACATCCCCAATACAAATAACTACACTTATTGAGTTGCTACTGACAATTCTGTTAGTTTAACTCAGTTTCTGAATATTCAGTACTATAGTCATGTATTGCCAAAGACAATGGAATTTTGCAGTCTGTAACCAGGCATTTCCTTTTTTTTTTTTTTTGTAAAATCACAGAGCATCCACTTGTACAAAAAGTAATCACATTTATTTCAATCCAGACATGGTCACCATATATTATGTCTACCCACTTACAATGATTTTATCGTCACATGTTCTCATGCATCATCTGATGCCCTCTGATAAACATCTGTATAACCTCTGGGTATATCCAATACGCCATAAAGGAAGGACATTTGTGCTACAGAATGTAGGCATAGCTTGGCCAGTCCTGGCTCCGTGGTAGTTATCGGAGTCTCTCTAGCGGTCCCAGATTTCAATTGTATGAGAGTCTTTGAATCCAATTTCTAATACTCAGTCCAGGTTCCTGTGTGTCTCAGTGCCGGTCCAAGCTGTGGCCTGTGAGCTGGCTCTGTGCAGCCCCTGCTGCTCTAGCCAATAGTGACACCAAAGCCACACTGGAACTTATTCTTGCGATGGTTGAGGAAAGCCCCTAAGGTCAGTGAGAGAGGCAGTGGCAGAAGTTTCTTTTCAAGGGTTGCTCCAACCACCCAATTACTATCGACTGTGCCTGAGAAGAACAAAGGAGGAAAAAAGAAAACAAGTTTGTAGTTATTATTTCCATTGGCAAAATTACAGGTCAACCAATGTTTTTTTTCCTCTAAGGCCGATGCCAATTTGTGACAAATTTGATCATCCAACAGCCAATTTCTGCATCCGATTTTTTAAGCAATTTTAATCCTTTTTTTTTTAAGCACATTGACCATTAATTACAGTTGAAACACCAAGATAATTAATATTTTCATAGAGCGATATAAATGAAATAATAAATGTAGAGGAATTCTTAGCCTTTATTGAACTTCAAGTGCTGCCCAAACCCTGACCAAATATAACATTTTTACTACTGATCAAATATCAGCTTAAAAGTTAAGTATAAGTATAAGTATATTTACCCTTAAATAGCAAATTAGCTTTAGGAAGGTCCAGCTGGTAACCAAAGGATGTTGTTGTGTCTTGCATCCTCGTACTCGCTTCAAATTCAACTCCTATCTGCAACTGCAAAAATCACACAGAAGTTAATATCACACATTAGACCAAGAATCTGCACCAAAATGCTACATTTCAGCAGATGTAGAGAGCAAAGTAACTTTTTTTACCTGATCATTGGCTTTGTGATAGTACGTAGCATGAGCTCCTGCACCTCCAAGAGTCAAAGTAGCAACATAATTATCACCTGGCAAGAAATGGGGAAAAAAAGACTTCAATAATATCTAAAAACAGCTGCATGATGCAGTTATTTGCTCTAATATTGTGTATTGTGTAATTTTATGCTTGCAATTTAACAATTCATATTTGATTCCAACTCTTCAGTTGCTGGACTTCATTGCCACATGTAATAAATTTTTTCAATTTAGTTGTATGGTTTACATCTTACTTCCTTTTAAATATACTTACATTTTAATCTAAATTACTGTAGTACTACATGCTTCATTTAGTTATACCTGCAGGAAAATCCAGACACTGCATTTTACCCATTCCAACACAAACATGTGCTTTTGAATGTGTCAGGGGAACCGGCAGGTGGATTTACCCATGTGCCTGTTTTTAATCACTTCAAGCTGTGACATTATTTGTACTACTTTTCTCTCTAGGTCAGTTTTCAGGCTCAAATTGTTTTTCAGAATTCAAAGATTTTTTATTGATCAGTTGACGAAGTACCATTTACACAATTTGTTTGAATTGAAATCTTTAGTTCAAAAGCGAATATGTATAGTTTAAAACTATGCCATTATACACCTTCAGTTAGAGATATCTCCTTTGTGTCAATTCAACATTAATTCCATTATTTTGTTTTAAGCTTCAGTCTTCACAAAAAATGTGGTTTATCACAATACATTCACAGGAATTCACAAAATTGGTGATTTAAAAAAATATACACTGTATCTACAAACACATATATACAACTTTAGCTGAGTTATTACGAGTGGGCAAAAAATTACCTAAATTCACAACTAGCAAAGGAGAAGGAGATGATATTATGAGCAAGTTTACAAAGCATGCGACATACAAACAACTGTAAAATACAAGTCTAATGAACCAAATAGTTTTGGTGTGCACAGTTCAACAGACCTGTGTACCTCCCCAGGAGAGATGTCACAGTTCCTTCCTCCCCTGGTCTCCTGTGGTACACTAGTTCACCACCTAGTGCCAGTGAAGGTGTGATAGACTGAAGATAGTGGGCCACTAAAATGCCTGCAGAAAATAGTAAAAACATTACAGGTACAAGTTATTGTATGATCTCTTGTCTCAGGTCCTATCTCAGTTTGAGGAAGTCTACTTGTTAAATCACAGCTGCCACCATGTACACACTTCCTAATTATTAGTCAAGAACTTGGATTCTGAAATGGTACAACAATCATACCAGATCCGGCGATTACATCTGGGTTTCCAAGTGTCACAGCAGAGGTGAAGTCTTGACCTCGGTACTCCAGGTCACATTGCCAATTCACAAACTTATGCTGCTGAGTCTGCAAACACAAAAAAAAAACTATGACTTGAGACTGAAAAAATTTTATGATCCACCCCCAAAAAAGCTACAAAAGACAACATCTTGGAGGATGTTTTCTCCACACATCTCTATACCTGGATTGCTATTTTGGAGCGCACAGCATTTGTGAGCTGATGGATGATCTGAGCATTCAGGCTGCCAGTATTGTCCATATCTCCAACCATGACTGGGAATGACTAAAGCAACACAATGCACAATTGTTTGAAACAGTTTAATTGTAAATATGCTTTGATTTTTAGTTTGGATGTTCAATATGAAAGAATATGAATACAGTGCAGCAAAACATTGAAACATATCACACAACTTGAAGAAATGAACAAACACTTTATGAATACCTTTTGATAAACATGAATTATTTAAAGTAATCGGTACCTCTGCTGGGCCAGTCTGTTTACTCCCTACGTAGGTAGCACCAAATCGATAACCAGAATCACTCAAGGTACTGAGGGTAATAGTATGGCTGACCTGGAAGTGGTTACTCAAGCCTTTGTTGACCACTAACCGTACTCCTTCCATCTGCAGAGGGAACACCTCTAGAACAGAAAGAAACGCACACAGATGCCTCAGCAGATTAATTTACATGAACCCAAAATGACAGAAGAACTACTATACACACGTATTTACATAACTTTGTATTTGACCAAGCACAAGGAATAAACTAAGATCAACAACAGTAGTGTTTCTAACCTTTGCATTTGCGGTGACATTCCTCATATGTGCCTGGGTTTGGGAGTGGAGACTCTCCAAACTCTGTTTGCTGACCGGATTCAGTTGTTGAAGGTGCAGAAGAGACGGAGGGCATAGTAAAGCCTGGAGGGACGGACACCAGCCCTGGGACCCCTTGACCACCGCTGGCTGCGGCTGGGGCCGGGCTGGGGGAGGCGGCAGCCAACACACTGCCCATACTCTATAGCAGACAAGAAGAAACATACAGTGGACAAATGTTTTATACAATTATTTTAATGGTTTTAGTTCAACCACTCTGCTAAAAGCTAACTGCTAATCTGGAACGGTTTGTGTCAAAGCAGTTCAATGTAATACCCAGTGACAGCGAGAGTAAATATAGAACATATATTGGTATTCTTTTAACACATTTTATACTAATGTTGCATACACTGGGTGCACTTAAACATAGCTGTCTCCAGAAGGGCTAGCTTGCTTACATTCATTTTGCTACTACTAACTTAGCTAGCTGCAGTGATCTTCTCATTATCTTAACAGTACAGAGGGTTGGCTACAACTAAGGCCCAGCTTAGTCACACTATTGATAACATTTTTTCATAAAACAATGGCTTTAAAATATTGTAAGGCACATAATACTGATATATGGCCCATGGTTTCCCACCAAGGTCACATTTGGAAATAAACCAACAGCCGGTGAAACTACCCGCTAGTCTATTTAACCTGTTAATGCTAATACATGCTAGCAGGGTAGCTTGGTTGGTTGACTAGCAAGGTAGCCATGTGGAGACGACCACGAGACCTGTGCGTCTAGATACAGAAAACGCAGGCATTAAAATAACTCCTGGAACAAATTGAACCTCGTATGATCACCAATTATGCTGGTCCAAAAACTACACAAATTTTAAGATTTCGCTACTCACGTTCACGGTACGGCACAGCAGTCAAACACCGGCAAAGTTCAGGACAACGTTCGTGACGGTAATTGGCAATTCCCGCCCATTTTCTAAAATTCGTCCACTGATTGGTTGACGCACATTTTCCCTCAGGTGCCATTGGGTGAAATGGCAGTTGTGTTCGTTTGTCTCTAGTGACGTAGGACGACATTCATTCGCCAATATTGGGTTCGTTCTACCTCTTACTGAATGACATTCCAAGGGTACACCGTACATTAATGGTGCGTAATCTGCATGTGTAGCACAGCAGTACGTATAACTACAGCAATATTTTTAGATTAAAAGACGGGCTGCTGATATTTCAGGCAACTGCACGCGTGAGAAGTAAAATGGACAAATTCAACATAATCGTCAATCCGACTTTTAATGCATATGAGGGGCTGGTATCGACACATTGAACAGAAAATTCCTCATCTTTTACAGAATATCTGATCACAAATCAGGAAGCAGAAGAAACAGTCTCAGGCTCGGCATCCATTCTGAAAACATCCTGAAGTCCACGAGTCCAAAACTGAAATGCATTCATTCACAAAAGGAACTCAGAAGGAAAAAATCCACTCATTACCCACCATTGCAGATGTTGTGATAGTGCAACTGTGCTTTTTTACTGGGGAAATATGTGCTTTGGAAAGTCCAGAGAAGGTCCTTGTCAGATGTTTGGAATTGGACTAAGGCACTTAAGGAAGCAGAAACTACATGACGATTAGTTCTATAATAAACTGAGTAGACTATGTTGCAAAAGAGTTCCTGAGTGGTTCTGGTATACATGACAGAAAGCATCTAGTATTTAGACCTGAGAAAATGCAGCCAAATAATATGGCATAAAAGTGTAAGGGTAAGTCTCCTCACTGTTGCTTAGGAGAGTAAAAAACAAATAACCAATATGTGATTTTTACATTTCTGTTTGAATAACACTGAAATGTAAAAAAAAAAATAACCACACCCTTTCATGTTTCATCACATTCATCAGTGTATATGAGCCAACATTTAACTGCAGATACCTTGTCCATTTACTGATGTTTAGCTTTTCTTCTTATGCTCAGGATCCAATCAAAATACCCCCCCCCCCCCCTTAGAAGACCCTTACATTTATACTCCTTTAAACAACTGAAATTCTAAGAGTTGTACAATGTAAATAAAAACAGAATGTTAAGGAGTGGCAAATCCCATAAACCTATATTTTATGTATACACAAAATTGAAATGAGAAAATGTGCCATTTACAGGAAATTCTTTTTTTCACATTTGACAGAAGCAACATCCAGAACCTAACTGGCTGCAGCTCAAACCTTTCCCTAATGAAAAACATTGCACCATAAAACAAAAATCACAGCTTCAGGAACACTAAGCTGCTTGTATCCTGAATCTGATACAACTGAGATGTAATTTCCCTCCCAAACTCCTACTGGTCTTCTCTGCTCCCAGACAGATAAGGTTTTTTTTTTTTTTTTTTTTTTTTAAAAAAAGAGGGGATGCTGGTGGTAAAACATAATCCTGTCAGTTTTTGGTGACATGTTGCTGCCACCAAATCCATTTTTTTTTTAAATTGTATATTTTCTCAATTTAAATATTTGATGCTTTGTGTATTTAAATTCTATGTAAATTATAGGTTCATGAGATTTGATATCCATGCTCGATGCTACTTAATCTTACATTCTGCAATTTTGAACCATCTGCTCATAAAGTTTGTCAGCAGGATGTGAACATTGCCAGTTTAGTTTATTTACACAGCAGGCATGTAAGCTGGGCCCTATCATCAAAGTCCAACCTTAAGTTTCACATTCATGTTTACATCACAGCGCAAAAAAAAGGAGTTTCCATCAATTATCTAAAGTAAGTTCAATGACAGAGTTGCAACACAATCAGAATGTATATCACATGGCAGAATAACACTTGTCAGTGGAATGCCAATAAGATGGCATGTACATAGCCCCAGTTTGTGTCTCAAATGGAGGGGGAGGAGATCGCAAAATATGTTTTAGGGATCAAAACCATTAACAGAAAAAAAGACATTTCCACTCAAAAAAAAAGGCTTCCATCAGGATTTTGTGTAGCCTACAAAAGGAGATAACTGCGATACTGCAAAAAGGGTCAACATTTTTTCCCACATAGGATTTCTTTTAAATATGTACGCAGACAGCTGAAAGAGACTGAGGATCCCTAAAATGCTTTCAGAATTGATGCTTTAGTCCATGCTGGATGTTATTTTGAACAGTGAGTGTTAATGTTTCCATTGCATCTCCAATGTCAGGACAGAGCCAACAGGCACAAACTGGGGCTAGCAAGTGCAAAGCACATATGAAACTGGAAGATCTCTTCAAATGCAAAAAGGGAATTAAAATGAATCCAACATAGGCCATTTAAAGTATGTAACAGGTGTCTTCACTGATAATTTTCTGCCACCAAATGCTGATGAATGCCAGCCATGATTTCCTGCAAATAAAAAAAAGAAAAAAAAATAATGTTATAATCACGTGACTAAGTCACTGCTCAAACACCGTGGAGAGTAGACAGCTGGTGGTTTATGCTGATCAGATCTGTTCGAATGTCTAGTGGCTGCTGCTGTGTGGTCTGTGGAGGATATTAACACTTCACCTCTATCCAGTAAATCTTATGCTACTCTTAATCTAGCCGTTAACACTGTTGGCATGGGTTATCCTGAAAAGGGATTAAGTTTAGTGTGCTTCTGTATTTCAAGAAGGTTTATTAAGCTATATTTGACAATACTGAACCACACCATTTCAAATAGTAATAATTATCATTAAAACCATGTTTAACTACGGTTTTCTGATAAACTCAGTCATACTACTCATTTCCTGGACAAGCAGCAGCACTCCAGACACATATGTGCAGTTTGCAATGCTTAACCTCTATAAACACAGCATAAGGCACCTGCACGGAAAGAACTTTGTTTCATATGCAGTCGATTTCTACCCATGGTAAACCAAAGACCCCCCCTCTGTACCAGTTCTGAAATTCATGAGCCTATGTTTAATACATGACCACTGAATGTTAAAAGTATTTTATCTACAAAGTGCAGTTTCCTCTTAAGGCCATAAGGTGCCATTTTTAATGCACATTTGTACATTTAATGTTTACATGTTCATAATTGAATGTTTCTGCCAACCCAAAGCACATTGTGCATGTTATTTGTTTTTTCCTCCAAGATAAAACTTGGTTAAATTTTGTGTTTTTTTAACTGTACTGTACTTTTTGAACACATTTCAACAATGCCACATAACCATTATCATTTTCATCACAACAACCTTGATTTGAAATTTTCATATTGTTACATCTGTAGTTTGTTTCTTACTGGAGAAATATGGCACAGGCTCATTTCCACTGATTAGTAACCACACATTAACTTGCTTAGTATTTCTTTGCCATATTAAGCTCAATTACAAATTAAATATAATCTATAAAAACTCAATGAGGCCGATTACTTTACAATGAAAATCCCATATTGGGAGTTAATCAGATCATTGTAATAATCAGATACAATTAAATGTGATAACTGAAAACCCCAGTGCAGATGCTCCTGCCCATTACTGTAATTCATACATACAGTGACAGAGTTAAACTTCCTGTTATTGTCTTCTGCCAATGCTTGATTATATAACATCCATTTTCTATCATTTACAATTTTTTTTCACAGATGTAAAAGCATGAAATGAGTCAGATTAACCTGTATTGGACTATTGGGGTGAAATCCAGGTATGTTAACCTGATTTCTCATATTCAGATTACTGATGTTATCTGATAAAGTATAACAGATTCTATGTTAACATGATACCTTGAATATTCTGATAATTACAGAAATCAGGTAATGTTCCAAGTATTAATATGCATGTAAACAGTTTCAGTCATTTCCTCCAAATAGTGACTCATTAATATTTACAGAACTAACCATGCCTTCAGGCTGCTCCTTGCTCCTTGTTTTTCAGTCCCCCATCACTGCCAGCATCATCATCTGGGTCAACAGAGTGATACTCTGCCACATACAGACTCTTATCAATGCTGCTAGGGATGGGCTTAATGTCCGTGACCAACTGATCCTCAATACTCTTCAGGTTGTAGCGGTCATCTGAAGTTATCAGATTAATAGCCAGTCCAAGGTGACCAAATCGCCCTGACAAAAGACAAGATCTGTGAGGGGCCAAGGCTAAATGTTCAGTAGCAGAATATGAGTTTTTACTTAAGGTTAATTACCTGATCTGCCAATGCGGTGTAGGTAGGTCTCTGCACTCTTGGGGAAGTCAAAGTTGATGACCACATTTACTGCTTGGATATCAATTCCCCGAGTGAACAAGTCTACAAGATATTATATGCATCAGTAAATCTAGTGACCACTACTAATGTAGTGCATTTTTTTCCAGTAAAAACTGTAAATACATTAGTTTACCAACCTGTACAGACCAGGTTTCTACACAAGCCATTCCTGAAGTCATGGAACACACGATTCCTGTACTCCTGCATCATCTTTGCATGAATGTAGAAACATGAATAACCCAGCTGGGTGATCTTCTTGGCCAGAAGCTCTACTCTTTGGGTGGAGTTACAGAAGATGATGGACTGATTAATCTGAAGCTGTAATAGAAATAGAAAGATTTAGTATTTCTAAGTGATTGAGGTAAATAACAACATATCTTTACTTGAATAAACATGCAAACACTGAGCAGCTATTCATTAAACAAAAGCCTGTTAAATGGTGATAAATAGCACTACCCCACATCCTGCATGGTGAAGCAGGGTACAGTTTTCTCTTGTCTGTGTGCAGACATAACAGTGAGTAATCTAGAGACTTTAGTTAATATCTACAAGTGATCAGTTTTGATGCAGAATGTGAGAATTAATGAAAAGACATGGGTAGATTTTCTCCTATATGGTTTGGCCTGGTAAGATCCATTTGATCTTCATTTTAAAACAACAGATTCTTGTTTTAGCAAATATGTACAGCTAGTTGTTAACCAGCCACAAAACCAACAAATAAGGCCAATGTCAAGATTATTTTACACTTTCTAAGCAGCAGAGGAATGTGGATAGTGTCTTCCATTCTGGTATTTAGTCCATCTGTACACTGGCGCAACTCTTTATGAAGTCTATTAGCCACTCCTGCTGTAGATGCTAAATACTCACCCTGGAAAAGAGTGTGTTGAGACAGTGGACCTTCTGTTTTTCCGTCACATAAGCATAGTACTGTGTGATTCCCTTCAATGTCAGTTCCTCCATCAGGTTGATCTCATAGGGTTTCTTCAGGTGCTTATTCTGAGGGGAAAGGGGACAAAAATCACTTCTTTTAACTGAACCATATGAATCAATCATGTCTGTTTCTTTTAACTGCTGTATGAGTTCTCACCATAAACTTCTGTACACTGATGGGGAAAGTAGCAGAGTAAAGCAGGATTTGGCGGTCCTTTGGCAAAAAGCTGATAATATCTTCAATCAACACAACAAAGTCCTGAGACAGCAGCTTATCTGCCTGAATAAAGGAATATTTAGAATATTATAAATGGTTGACTGCAGATCAACTTCACGCTGAAAAGTAAATTTAGCAAAACTGAGTCAAACTCACCTCATCCATCACCATAATTTGGGCTTTATTCACTTTGGCCACACCCTTCTTGATCAAGTCTAGTATCCTACCTGGTGTAGCAATCACTACATGTACTTTGAGAGGAAGAGCACAAACACATCAAGTTTTTCAGCAAACCCATCTTAGTGTACAAATGGTCACATCCAACAATGTTTGGATAATACTTGACTAAGGTCCACATGTGTCTCATTCAACTGCATTTTCAGTAACACTGTCCATATTTTATAACATTGGTCTCTCAGAAAAATACTTCAGAGTCAATATTACTGCAGTACCTATCTCATCGAGACGCATGATGTCATCCCTCAAGTTGGTTCCACCTGTGGTTGCCATGACCTTAACACCTCCTAGATGTTTGCTGATCTGAATGCTGATTTGGCTCACCTGTAATGCCAACTCTCTTGTTGGGACCATTACTATAGCTGCATTGAGACAGAAATGGGATAAAAACATGTAAGGCATAGGGAATGGCTACAAGTCAGGAGGAGATGGTAGAAAAAACACCTAACATTCACATTAGCCAATCAATAAATACAAAATTCATATACTGATGAGAGCAAAGAGCTGAGACATCAAGATAAATGGAAATAGACTCGTGAAGATAGGTAGAACATTATGCCAGTTGATTGTTTGTTATTCATATTTTAATTATTTACATGACAACTTTGCTGTTCTTAGAACATATCCCTCTAGATGTATAACACAAACCACTATAGTGAGCTTTTGGATATATAGATGAAAATACCCAACACATCATCATTGGTACAAAAATGGTATTTAAATCATTTGCTTTTAACAACCACTCTATTTTAGGGCTCTTAATACCCCAGGATGATTGTGCATGCACTGCTTGAAAACACTGTCTGCCCATTGGATTCCAGAAACACAAGATGAGATGTTAATTCCTGTGCTAGCACGTGCAAAGAACTGTTGGTGGATGGTAGTGGAGAAGATTGTTAGGAGAATTTGTGGGTACGCATCATCAGTAGTGTTCCTCTGGGTCACAGGGTGTTTCGGCCTTTACACTATACACCCTCTCCAGAGGCGGCCAGCTGTAGGTTGATCAGGCCTCAGCTTGCGTCCCAAGCCCAATTAGTCAGTTAAGTTGTTCGACTACTTGGCGGCCCAGGTGGGGTCGCTCCTCTTCAACCAGAGCCACTGGCTGCTTCTTTCAGCAGCCTCCGATGCCGCCTTGACGGCTGTCCGCAGGCTCTTGCCCTCAATTCCCAAGTCCCTCAGCAGTTTTGTGGTGGAAGTTCCCACAAAACCTCTGCAGCCAACCTCTACTGGACGCACTTCTGTGTTCCAGAAGTACCTTGACATTAAATCTTACTTTTGAGTCTTTCTAGTGAGTGATATATACAGATCTATGATAATACATACAAGACCATCATTTATCTTGAAAACAATCAACCAACACTTATTTGATTTCCAAGTTGCCTTCAAAGCATGGAAGGTTTCGCTCATTTTATCCAAAGAAGATACTTTCCTAAAAAATTTAAACTAGTAGTGACCTTCATGGCTACTGGCTACTATATTTCTTTGAAATATAGTAGCCAGTAGCCATGTGTGATTCTGTGTCAAGGCATATCGGGTACGTCTTACAACTAGAACCACATTATGTGTAGTGTGACCAGTGTCGAAAAAATTTCCTGTAAATAACCCACATTATTTTTATTACCTTTATTATTAGTATGTTCAGCTTGCACATAGCTAATAAAGGTTTTGGTTCTAATAAACTTCTACTTGATACAAAAATATACATGCTAACTAGAAATGGTTTTCACTATGCCTTTTATCTATCAGGACATGAAGCAGTAAAATCTCACCCTGGATGTGATCTTTTTTCAGGTCTATCCTCTCCAGGAGAGGGATGAGGTAGGCTCCACTTTTTCCCGTGCCATTTTTGGCCCGAGCCAAAATATCTCTGCCCGACAGTGCAATTGGAATGCTTTCCTCCTTTTAGCAGACAGACAAGTCAGTTTTAATATCATGTTAATGTATTAGCTTCTGTCAGACAAAATAGACCTTCAGATTTTAAGAAGTAAAAACAACCGGAAGAAAAAAGGAAGACTAATCCTATTACTGATCAGGAATACAGCAACAAACCATAGGGTATAATATGCATGCAGAGTACTAGCATCCACTACTCAAACACATAGCAAAAAGGGAAAGAGTAATTAATGTTATCTTAGACTACACCAAATCTGTCAAGTTAGCTTCAAGACCCACTAATCATGAGGTTAGCTGCAAGAAGAACAGATTTAAGGTCCACTATTCAAGAATAAGAAGTAAGGGAATAGCATTGCCTACTGTCAGAAAGCAAAACAGTGCCTTGGGAGATGAATTAAGAAATATGCTTAAATTATTAATCTTACTCCAAAGTTTTTAATACGGATTTAATTTGATTTAACTCAAGTAACTTGTAATCACATGGAATCTGGATGAAATTCTTGATAAAAGACTGATGAGAAAGTTCAGTTAGATATTTAAAAGCAACCTTGTGGTGTTTTAATATAAATCCAAATTAAGATAATTTCACAGTGCTTTACTTGCCTGTATAGGGGATGGTTTTTCCCAACCCATTTCAAAGATTCCCATTAAAAGTTCCCGCTTAAGGCAGTAGTCTTCAAATTCATTCCCTTTAGTTGATGTGACATCCTGGAGATACAAAATACAAGTTACGGTTGTTGTTTTATGCATTTAAGGATGAATTCATAACACTGAAACATTAACAGACACTACTTCTTAAAAAAGCTACAGAAAAGATTTAAATGAGTCTCATTAATACAATTATTGTTTAAAGACATATTACCGAAGTTTTCACTCTGTTGTCCTTCTGTGGAAGTTCCAGGCACTTCTTCCAATCATCACCAAACCTGATTGGACAGAGTTCCACTTGAAATTTAAAATAATGACAAAATATACAAAACTGCAAAAGTTCTGAACATTTGCACTGATTGCACATAATCCTAGTATCAATGCAAAGAACAGACTATGTATATGTTTGAGGAAGGCAGATTTCTGACCAAAAAATTGCTCAAGTGCCAGACCTTAAATTTCTAAAAAATAAAAAAAAAAGGAAAAAAGTACAAGGGGGTTCATGGTCATCTTGAATCAGTCTTAACTATGTTCCAATCCAGCTTATGTTACATCTCTATCAAAACTGGCATATTTCTATATCCAATACTAATAGGCAAGTGTCACAAAGATTTTATTTTTCCCAAGTGAAGTAGTGAGGAAATGCATAAAAATAGAGTCTTACTTGATGCCACCACTACTCTGAGGGATGCTGCTCCTTATTATGGGTGCAGTGGGCAGTTGGCTAGTTCCATGGAGTCCTGACTGCTGGCCAGTTGGCTTGGTCGGTCCTTTGAAATGACCATTTGCTGGTTTGTTGACTCCAATCATTGTTGCTGGACTTGCTGTCCTTGCAGTAGCCATGGGTTCAATTGCTTCACAATAATTCAGGACTAAGGTTCCTCACAATTTACAATGTATGTATATTTGTTCTGTCTTTTTTACTTAATGCTTCTGCATGAAAAATACCTTATACACTGTAAAAAATAGAAATATTTTTCCTATACTTCTTTTTTTAAAGAATGTATTAAGTAAACAATGTTCAGACCTCTTGAAAAGAAGAAGTCTGCATATGAATCCTGTCTATTTACAAGACACTCTCCAAAAAAGGGAGAAATAAACATTCAAATGAATATATAAAGCAAATATTTCACAAAGAAACTTCAGTTGCCCCTCGAAGTAGTTTTCTTTTCTTTCTGTAATAATTCTTAGTTTTACTTGTAGGGTCCACAACACTGAAATCTTGGTTTTCAAAGTCTGACCAAGTATAAATTCAAAACAGCAGTATCAAATATTTTTGTTGTAATAATACTGTAGAGTGGAGTTTAATAATGGCTCAAAGAGTCACTTCAGCTAACACTGGCCAGTCCAACGTAAGTCTCTGAAGGGGTTTCTTTCACTTCTGCAGCAAAAACTTGAGAAGAAAAAATGCACAACGCTTGGAGAATGTTGAAGAAAAAAATCCAGGTTATCTGTGAAAAAAAGATTAATTATTAAATTAGCATTGTTTTAAATATTGGCAAATAATTGAAACGAATCCATCCATTCATTGTTATTTAAGAGATTTCAATTCTGCGCTACAAATCACGGTATGTTGAAATGCCTACAACAACCGACTTAAACAAAATAAGAGTTTCATTAACACTATCTAAACTGCAAATATCTTACAGACTTCACCGTTAAGATAATGACTGGAGCAAAGCAATACCGTGGAAAACCAATGGGTTAAATACACAATGTGAAATCAATTAAGTCGAAGTGTTGTTGTGCCGTGGCTATCGGCTAAAGCTAATTTGAGCTAACAATAAAACTCAAAACTTCGCTCACTGCCAGTTACAACTACACTTAATAGCTGCAACACCTATTCAATCGGGAACAAAGAAGATATCGACTCAACATCCCGACTAGTCTCCAGTAAATCTCCAAATTCATGAACTCTTTGTTAACATTAATAAGCAAGGCTAACTTGACAGAAGTAACAAGCACAGCAGCGTTAAAAGTTATTGGATAGCAACGTGGCTTTGACTATTAAGCTAACGAGCTAGCGTTAGCGTTTAGCTCGGTATTGTGCATTGGTGTTTGAGCGCCTGTCTCTGACGGTGTGGAAAACAAACACAAATCTATTTTGCTACAAATTAACCGCAATCCACCTGTTGCGTTTTGAGTTTGTACTTTATTCACTTTTAAAGCTAACCAAAAAACGTACTTAGCATGCTATCCCTAGCTTAGCCGATATGATGTGTTCAGTTGTAATTGTTAAACAGCACACTGGGAATAACTTTACCGAAGTCGAAAACAAATGCCACCTTCACTTACACCAGACATCCACTCACAGTCTTCCTTTTTGACGACGCTTAGCCTTATTTCGGCAGGTTAATAAGGTAACGTAAATATTTGCTGTTTAAATTAGTCCACTGAGTTGTAAGTCTTTTGTCTCTTCTTTTAGAAAATTGACAATTCAACATGGCAGCGCGCTCGTTTTTGGGCTGGTTGTTTGCGTCGACGAGGTGCTCCTACCGACCAATCACAGCTCAGATTTCAAATTCACAAACGTTGCTATGCAGTATAGTAAAGTAACACGGAAGAAGCCAATGCATTGTATATATTTTATATAAAAATATGATACCTTTGAAAATTATCAAACAACACCTTCTTATATAGGTACATATCCACACAAAAGCAAATATGAAATGTACAGTGCACACCACAGTATTAAAATGGCAAAAAAATATTTGATTTCACTGCAATATTTAGCATGTCAGGTTACACTGTCAAGTCTTATACTGACAGAATTACGTTTTTTTAATTAAGACTTGAGGTGTCATGAAGGCCTAGTGGTTAAGGCGCTGAACATGTAATTGCAACATCCCCATTTTAAATCTGGCATCAACATCAGTAAAAACCTTAATTCTCCATATTTTCTCAGTCTTTCTCCGTTGTCAAGTTAGTTTGAAAAATAGTCTTTGTGTTCACATCCTACAGTTCACACGGTTCACAGTTTATGGAGATCCCCAAGCAGCTTCACAGTTTCCAGTCCATGATGTTCAGCCTGCATGCAGTGGCTCATCTCTGTAACTGCGAGATGCAGATAAGGAAAGACAGCTGATTGAGACAGCAGCCGGTAAGTCCCCCTTAAGATGTAGATTTGTGTAATGATTTTAAAGTCTTTACAAGAGGAGCCTTAAAACCTAAAGGTGGACACCAATATTGCTGCAGTCCATCATTCCTTGAGGTACATCTTTATCTGGTTTCCTCAAACGTCTATTTGTCTCATTGTTGGTTGGCTGTGCAAAGGTCATTGCAAATTTAGCTGGATTTCAACTAGTAATGTGGAAATACAAGCACAGATGGAGTCTTTGGTGACTGTGAGATGCTGCTTTGGTAAGGAGTGTGTGGAAGGGATGAAGGTGAACATCCTCGACTATGGCAGGGAGAAGAGGAACCTAAATCAGAGACAGCGAGTACAGAGTTAATTCTATGTCTTTACTGTTTTTAATCATATTTCTTTAGTGTATTTACCCATGAACTTGTATGCTTATTCTTACCATTTTCTATTAAGCTGCTTCCATGGGGTGACATCGACAAACAGTGCTGATCTTGAACCTTTATCTGTTTGGAGCTTCTTCCACGTAACACATCTGCAATCTGGAAGAGATTCACAATGTAATATAAAAACATTTCATAATGTGTGACCTTGCATGAATGTTACTGTGATATGCTTGAGACAATGTTGACCCAAGCAAAAAACAACAATAACAATCCCCTCTATCCAGTTCTCAAATTTTAGCTCCTTACATGATGTATCCTCATATTGTAAGTCTCATTTTAAGTCAATTAACCCTTTATCGAGCAAGTAATTATATATATTTTGGTCATTTCTGTACATATTGTAGGATAGTGACAGAACAGTGAGTCAACAATCTCAGGTCCAATGTGGTCTACAGGGTCTGTAAGGTCCACCTCTGCATTAGCAGTGAGTGAAACTGCATGAAGTAATTGTACTAATGTAAGACATGACGTTTTATTTTGTTTTTGCTACATATGGGCAAGGAACCAAATATGGTAACTTCATTTCCCATTATTTTCTACATGGCAATAAGCATATTTGAACATTTTCACAAAAGTAATAGAGTCCTGTTATTTCCCCCACTAACATGATAAAGTTGAAGTATTTCTATAAGTGAACTATAAAGAGTTAAATATACAACACATGGAATGTCTGTCCATTATTTGACATGATATTCCACTGTATTTTGTATTTTATGACCTCTGTCAAATGATTTTTAAGGTAAAGTTATGATTAACTTCTAATTCAATTCAGAACATGGATTAATGGGTTAGTAGGCGATTTAAGTGTGTAAATGTGAGAGTGATGGATCAGTAATATAAAGCAATTTGGGGTGCTTTGAAAAGCGCTACAGAAATTATTATTATTATTATTATTATTATTATTGTTGTTGTTATTAGTATGTTTACCAATCGGGAACAATGGGGCTGAAGCCAGGTTCCTGTTTTTAATTTAATTTCCAATCATGCGACATGATACTGCGCTTTCAGTCAACTATCACGGGCAACACAACATGATTGAAAGGCTATGGTATTCCAAAATTACTAAAAAAAATCCCAAAATATTGGTCATAACAATTTGCCAAGATATTTAATGTGGACTGTGGCGACTATTCCTCAACTGTAGGTACCAAATTGACCAGTTAAAAACATCTCAATTTGTCAGAACTGTGCAGATATACACACACAGACAGTCTGAGACCTACTAATAGTATGATATAGATTATCAAGGATGTCATGCATGCACACATTTGATCAAGCACTTTCATTTTTAAAGTCCTCTTCTTGCTGTGCTTTGTATAATACAGATGAGTGCATCAGGGGTCCAATCACTAAAACAGACCTCTGCAAGTTTAGAAACTCCCCCATTAAGCCTCCTCTCTGCTTGATCCTCAGAACCAAGATCCATTTACTGAGTCACCACTGTGCATCAAAGAACTGAAGAGGCAAAAAGGAAACTGGGGAAAAGGCTATTGATTTGGAAGACACTGCACCATGTGGGTTTGGCCTCTAGGTGGAAGGATTTACTTCCCTATGAAATTTTTCCAATCCTCAGAATTGTGTCAAGTGGATTAGGTTGTCACACAACCTACAGTAAAAATGATGTGATTTTCTACCATGAAATTACAGTGAGTTTGAGGAGTAAAAAGTAGATAATGACTTCATATATTCCCTAGCACTATCTGAATATAATACCCTACACCTTTTTATTTTCTGCCATTTCCTCACTCACCTGTTTGTTTTTGGCCACATTCACAGGAGTGTCATTGTGGTAGTTCTTAAGGCTGCTGTCCGCTCCACTTTTAAGCAGCAGACGCACAGTGTCCACCTGTCCCCGTCCACAGGCACTGTGCAGGGCTGTGTTCCCACTGTATGACTGGCTGTTGACATCACAACCAGTCTGAAAACAAAAAGGAAGTAAAAATGTGATTTGAAAAAAGCAAGACTTGAGATTTTTCTTAAATTAGAAAAGTATGGGAAACACAGGGATGAAGTGAGAAAGTGCATGGCAAAGTTTATACAACATACAAGGTGGAAAGAATAACGGACTAATGAAATACAGCTGAGTCACAGTTCTGTTCCTCATCCCTGCCCACACACACACACGTTACCTCAATGAGGAAGTGGACCATGTCTATGTTATTGCTCTCCACCGCATGCATTAGAGGACTCTGGCCGCTTTTGATGTCCTGATTTAAAAAAACAAACAAAAAAAACAAACAAAAAAAAACCAAGGGAAAAGTCATTAACGGTAAATCTGAAATGTTGCTTGTTGTGAAACAGAGCTGAGTCACTGCTGCCTGGGAACTGACCATAGCATTGATGTCAGCTCCTGCATTTAACAGCATTCTTGCCAAATCCTTATGGCCATGCAGCACAGCCAGATGGAGAGGGCTCAAACCTGAAAGAAAAACAACACATTCAGACATATATACACTAAATTACAATATATAAACCTGTTTACACTGCCTCTATGAACAGTTGAAAGACCCACAATATGGTTTGGTCTATCATATTTTCTATACAAATTTAAGTCAAAGTGATATATATTCTTATACATATCTTCTGAATGTATTAAGGAAAATTCCATGATTGAATACTGCTATTTCACATTTTGTTATAATTAGGAAGATAAGATACGATACGATACGATACGATACGATACGATACGATACGATACGATACGATACGATACGATATGATAAGATATACTTTATTTATCCACCAGTGGGGAAATTCATGTGTCACAGCAGCACAAGACACGTTTAATCAAATACAATAGAAAAAATCAATAAAGAGAAAAGATCAAAATTGCTAACTGTGATTGAAAATGACAAATAATATAGTAACTATAGTGACAAATATAGTTTAAGTCAAGCTTCTGTTATTCAGTCTGATGATATTTTCCACTAAGGAGCATCTGAATTGTTCAGTCCTGCACATGGGTAGGTTAATCCACTGTCTGAATGAGTTGCCATCAGACACAGGTCGCCACGCAGTGGGTGAGAAGGACCTTCCAGGATTGTATAGATTTTGTCCTTCATTCTCCTCTCAGCTCACTCCTCCCCAAGATTTCTTCTTTTTT
This sequence comes from Siphamia tubifer, assembly GCA_020466265.1. Taxonomy (NCBI): domain Eukaryota; kingdom Metazoa; phylum Chordata; class Actinopteri; order Kurtiformes; family Apogonidae; genus Siphamia; species Siphamia tubifer. Next base: position 25,713,784 of record CM035798.1, read on the forward strand.
CCCCACTGGGTTTTGGAGTTTTTTCTTACTAAGAAGGGGGTCTGAAGACAGGGGATGCTTGGGACTCTGTCTATTTGGGACTCTACTCTATTTCTGTGGTTGTTTGTCCTCTCCTGTAAAGCCCTGTGAGATGACGTTGTTGTATTTTGGGTCTCTATAAATATATTTGAATTTAATTGAATTGTTTAAAACCTTAAAAAAGTATTTAAATTGAATTTAAATTTGATATGGTGAGTATTAAATTATGTTGTAATAAACTTGTTGGCTGCATTTGTTTAATTGTGCCTGTTAAATGTCCAAACTGCAAAGGAATTAACATTAGTTGACTCAGTTCCATCTGTTTCAAACTGGCAATTTATACCAAAATTAGAAACCAATTATTGATACCTTTTTAGAACCCATTGAAAAATAATTTTGAATGGTGGGAATCTAGGTGCTAGGTTCATAAATTTTCCTAAATTCTAGTAGGCACGAATTATGGCTGCTAAATGGTCTAAAAAATTCTTCACTTTAACCAGTAGAAACCTGTATGAACCCTGGTTATATGACCAGTTTCTTTGGACTGGTCTAATGTACTTGTATGAATCCATTATATACATCTTTTTGTTCTGAATGGTGTTTTGGACAGATTGCCTTCAGTTACTCCTGTTGTCCACCACCACCTACTTAATCTTACTAATGTTGAGCTTTAGGTGGTTCCGACTGTTCCAAAAAACAATGCTCTCCATCAATCCTCTGTCCCCCTCTCTGTAATTGTTGCTGATGTATTCAACTATAGACAACCGGAAATCAGGGGTGTAGAGGGAAAAGAAGAGTGGAGCCAGAACAGTTCCTTGAGGCACGCCAGTGCTGCTTGACACTACTTCAGATATACACAACAGTAAAACTATAGACTTGAGATAAAATACAAAAACAAATTGTAGGAGGGGAGAAAACAATTTCCTACTTTTACTCCTTGCTGTTATAATCAATATATCTATTATATATATCTATATATATGTCCATGATGACTGTTTGTGTGAAGTGATGTAAATCTATATTTTCATCAATGTGAAAAGACACTCACACTAAAACACAGAGGAAGGAAATATCCTTTTGCCCACACAGACAAAATAATTTGCTTGATATGTTGTCTAAACACGGTGGTGCAGTGGTTAGCACGCATGCCTCACAGCAAGAAGGTTCGAATCCCACACCAGACCTTTCTGTGTGGAGTTTGCATATTCTCCCCATGTCTGCGTGGGTTTTTGCAGGGGTACTCCAGTTTCCTCCTACTATCCAAAGACATAAATTGCCCGTAGGTGTGAATGTGAGAGTGATTGTTTGTCTATATATGTTCAGCCCTGCGATGAACTGGCCACTCATATAGGGTGCCCATTGTAGCTGGATTAGGCCCCCAGTGACCCCCGTGACCCGAATGAGGATAAAGCAGGTTCAGATGACGAGGTGAGATGTTGCCTAAACAAGGATTCATACTTCTCATTATCCCTTAACAAACTAATGCATGAACAAAAGTAAGTCAGTCTATGGTATTGCTTTTATGTCATTATGTTCGTTAACTGTAGCAAATAGTTTTCAGGGCAGTGGGTGGTTTAGTAAATGTACTGATTACAGAAAAGTTAGATTAAGAGTCAGTAACTGTAAAGAAAAGGCACTAGCAATAGTTCATGCATATATTGTCAAATTAAAAAGTTAAATTAACTACAACTTTTCAGTTTAAAGTCAGTACCATGTGGACATAGTCAATAGTCTAAATGTATTCAATACTAAAGTATTCCCCATGGACCAACACTGTGAAGAAAATGGTTAAAGCTATAACGCATTATCGTGTTGTCTAAATACCTGTGAATGACAGAATGAGACATCAGTGAACCCTACTTTTCAAGTACATCAGAGCTTACCCTCATAGTTTCTTGTCTCCAAGCAGGTGGAGGATGATGACTGAGACAGGACCAAGGACAAACAGTCCTGCTGATCATATTCACAGCAAAGGTGCAGAGCTGTCTGACCGTTACGGTCCAAAGACGCCGGGTCGGCTCCCGCTGTCAGCAAAGCCTCCACCATATTCACCTGCTGGGTTATCACAGCCAGATGAAGAGGTGTCTGAGGGGGAGGCCAAAAAGAGAAAAAGTGGGTCAAATTAGGCAAACCATAACCACAAAAAACAATGTATCGTCTTAAAAACTGAAATCCCTCACAGATGTTGATGGCGCTTTAGATTAGCTATCCTAAAAGGCATGGCTCACTGTTTAAAAATGAGATAAATGGGGTACAAAATAAGTTGTAATTTTTGTTCAAACTACAAATATCAAATACCTTATGCATCCTATTGCAGCACAAATTGTAGACCAAAAGACTCAAGCCAATAAATACAATACAAAACAGGAAAGGCAAGGCAAATTTACAGAACAATTCAAGGTGCTTTACATAAAACATAATAAAATTAAAATGATTAAGATGCATTAAAAGACAATTAAAATAAGAGACATAAAAGCATTTAAAAACAATTGAGAATCTAAGTAAACACTCCAGTGAACAGTAATGTTTTCAGACCTGATTTAAATGAACTGACAGTTTTTCTCAGACCTCAGGTATTCAGGTAGTTTGTTCCACAGGTGAAGAGTAGAAGAACTGAATGATGCTTCACTTTGTTTGGTTCTGATTTTGGGAACACACAGTAAACCTGTTCCTGATGACCTATGACCTCAGGCCTCTGGATGCTTCATATGGAACCAGCAGGTCTAAGATGTATTTGGGTCCAAGGCTGTTTAGTTCTTTATAGACCAGAAGTAAGATTTTTAATTCTATCCTTTGACCCACAGGAAGAAAATATAAGGATTTGAGGACCGGTGTGATGTGGTCCAGTTTCCTCGTACTGGTCAGGACTCTGGCAGCAGCGTTTTGGATCAGCTTTAGCTGCCTGATTGATTTTTTGTTTAAACCAGTGAAGACACCATTACAATAATCTAACTTACTAAAAATGCATGAATGACTTTTTCTGTGTCTGGTTTGAATAGAAAACCCTTCATTCTGGCGATGTTCTTCAGACTTGGTGATAGCTTTTAAATGGTTGTTGAATTTCAGGTCTGAGTCAATAATTACACCCAGATTTCTGGCTTGGTTTGTGGGGCTCAGTGACATGGATTCAAGGTGAGCACTGACCTTTGACCTTTCTTTTTTGGGGCCAACAGGTAACACGAAAACAGGTAACAAAATCATATTCTTGTAAATGAGGCAGCAGGAAGGCTGATATTATTTCTAGTAAATGCATATTTTCATATCCAACCTGTTTTGCATGTTAAAGGTCAGAACCATAATGGAACAATGCCCTACATGTATGGAGGAATATATACAAACAAGAAACATGTCATTGTCATCCTTATGCATCAGAAGATCATGAGATGCAAACACACATTACATGCCTTATCAAATTCCAAAAACGTGACTAATAGTCTAAGATGGGACAATTGTCCTTCCTACTACAGAACAAACACCATCATCATCAAAATGAGGAGAAACCTGTTCTGGCAAACACTTTGTAAAAGCAAGAGAAACAAAAATGAAATTGCCTGAATGAATTTACTGGGTCCAGAATAGAATCACTTGGACAATCTAAGATGTTCTTTTGGGTGAAGTCAGCATGCGTCATCCTACTGATAATTAGGTCAACTCTGGTCAAGCAGGACACAAGCACTGTACTGTTTAAATGAAGTAACAAGGCAGCTTGATCATAAAGGGAAGTCTTTTAAGATGGACTTTTTAGGTGCTGCTGGAGTTACACAATAAATTATTGTGACAAATTTTTGTGCCAAGTTTCACTTTTGATGTATTTCTACTCTGTGTGTGTGTGTGTGTGTGTGTGTGTGTGTGTGTGTGTGTGTGTGTGTGTGTATGTGTATGTGTATGTGTATGTGTATGTGTGTGTGTGTGTGTGTGTGTGTGTGTGTGTGTGTGAGTGTGTGAGGGCTTGTTCCAGTAAAAATGATAATAGAAGCTGACTAGCAGTGGGAGAGTGTCTTTGTGGAATTCCTCCAGTGTGTCAATGCCAGTGTTCCTCCTGCCTGTTTCCCTGAATTCTGTGACTCACACACACACACACACACACCACACACACACCACACACACACACACACACACTAATAAGCACGCACATTTATATACCTCTATAAACTCCAAGTTCTTTAAACTTCTAACATTCACTGCTGACAGTTAACAGTTTGACCTAACACAGCATTAATGGTAATACTTCCCTTAATATGTCCAGAACAAGAGCCTCTTGAGGTCATTCAAATAGACCTCTAAGTTTCATTCTGATTTCCTGTAGAGAATTTCAAAATGACTAAAACAAAAACTCAGAGGGAAGAGATAAGAGAAAGACTGGGAAAGGGGTTGGGGGAGGGGGGTACAGGGGACAGGGTGAAGAAATAGAGGAATGAGGAAGAAACGGAAGCACAGAGGGGAGTCCAGGGGAAAGACAGGATAACAAGGGAAAATCCCTTCTCTTTCCCTTGGGTCTGTCCTCGCACCATTACATTCCTACAAAATAAGTGGATCAACATGAAGAGGATGAATAAATGAGAAGAGGTTTCTGGGCATGAAAAACAGCTCCAGGCTATAGGCTGGGCCAAAGGACAAAGAGAGGTAGAAGGCAATAGTGATTTGGCTGCTGTAGCAGACACTGCAGGGTAAAGTAAGCACTGCTGCACAAATAAACATCCTAAGCTCCATTATTATCTCAACTTTGTTGACAGCGGCAGTGGCAGTTATGGTTAAAAACTGTCAATTCCACTGTTCTATGCAGTGAGAAAGAGTATTAGAAAAGACATACTATAAGAGAGAGAGAGAGAGAGAGAGAGAGAGAGAGAGAGAGAGAGAGAGAGAGAGAGAGAGAGACGCAATAAGGGAAAGTCCCTCTGAACTACCCTCTGAACTGAACAAGGTATGTTGAGAAACAGCCCAAAGTTACGAAGGGGGGTGGCATCATGTGACTTCTCGGAAGAAGGATACTAATGTGCACACACAAACACACGCATCATTCTCGTACACACACTCACAAAAACTAAAATGTCACGCCACTAGCATGCATATAAACAAACTGGACAAATCTTAGTTTTCTAAAAACTAAAAGATGCAAAGCAAAGTCTACACATTCTGCATTAGATAGCCAGTCTTTGATCTGAAAATACGTGACTATTAATGTGAGTGACTCCATGGGACAAATCCCACTAGTGCAAATGCAGCGCTCTCAGCTGTAGCGCAAGAAGCCAAAAGTAGACTACTGCAGTGTGTTTGTATAGTATGACCAGTGTGGGAGTATCAAACAGCTGTCTCTATGTCAGAGTAGTGCAGTGAGTGGAAGGCAAATCAAGCACTGACACTTGTACTATTGTTCAGATACAGTACTGATAGTAACACTCTGTCAAATAGTTCCATGAGCAAAACCACAGAAACTCAGGATTTGTCACCAATATTGGAAAAGCTCTATTTTATTTCTCTTTCTCTTTGAGATGTTAAGCCTTGCCAGAAAATGCATTCATTGCCATCCAGTAAATTTTATAGATTGAAAAAAAAAAAAATCCCTCGCCTCATTTTAATATGCCTGTTCTTTAAGATTTTTGGTCAAAACCACATCATCTGGTAGGCAAATGAATCTGATGGTGCTTGAAAATCTCCCTTTTTGGTTTTAACTAAATATGAGAAGTATTATACACTACAGTTTGAAAAAGTGTACGTATATGTATATGGATAAGTGTGCGTGCCTTTTTATTCAGCGGGCAGACACAGGATATAGCATAACCTATGCAATGTAGCCTCAGCAATGAGGAAAGGCAACAACTGATAGCGTTATTTCTGGTAAGCAAGCTTCTGGTGCCTTGTGTGGTGTGAAACCCCAGCCTTGCGCTAAACCCCAGCACACCTCAGGTGCTTTCTCTGTCAAAAGGCTGAAAAAAAAAATCAAATAACTGGCAGAAGCCTGAGAAACTGTTAATGATAGAGGGGACGAGACATTAAAAGGACAGGCCTAGATTCTGAAATATTTCTCAAACTAAATTCCTTGTGCACATTCCAGGCAATGTTGTGGTTGATGCCATATTTTGAGGTTAGTACCTTAGTAGATGAAAGGCACAGTCATGTGACTCATGACCTAACTCCGGGACCTCATCGGAGTCACCCGCTGCTTCACTTAATCATCATGATTACTTTTCAGAATTTCACAACATGGTAAATCCATGCATACACACCCTCAAACCTCCCAGCCTATAGGGAAGCTGAGCATTAGAAAACTAAGATAAGAGAGAACACTGGAAAACACACAAGGTCCTTTCCAGCATGTATACAGGTTTGGCTTGTGACCAGTACAGGTGGAGAAATCGGGAAGGGTGAATTCCACTGCGTTAACCATCTCTGACTGTAAGAGCATGCGATAACGCTTTGTGAGCCAAGGAGGAAACCAAGGCACTTCCTCTTTCATTCTTTTCCATGTTGCTGTTATCAGAAGGGTGGGGCAAGGGTTATTTTGCTGCTGTCAGGGCACACATTCCCCATCACATTTGGTCTTTCTTTCATCATATTACACTGGTGACCTCTTATATTTGTGATGAAACAAAAATAGAACCGAATCATGAAAAAAAGAATTCTGAATGGAAGAGCTTTCACGGTGAAATGAGGGCAATGGAGTCTAAGATTAATGATTGCAGTTGTGTTTGCGTAATTTCAGCCAAGTCACCAAACAACTTGATTTCACTGCATTTTTTTTACTTGCTAACTAACTCCAGCTTTAGTCTAAAGTCAATAAATACTTACATCTGAATGCCATTTGAACCTTAACCTCACCATTAACACTGATAAATATATACAGATGAACACGCCCTATTTCAGATATTTACTGATGAAGTTCTGCTTAAAACTAATTGAATACATACATACGACAAAAATCCCATATCTTTATATTTGCATATTAACCCGTTGATGCATACTGGTCATTACAGTCGACAGTTCTCCTACAGTTGTTCTCTTGTATATTCATAGATTTTGTTGTTTTAGTTCCATATCAGTCAGTTCATATCATTACTGTAACCTGGCTGTTCTTAATACCTGATCTGTTTATGTGCAAATCAATTGCTTGTTGTCATTAGACTGTAATTAACAGTCTTCCGAAACAAAACAAAGAAACACAGGTTCATTAAAAAGATTTCAATCACATTGCTTTTTTCAAGTCAAAAGAGGAATAAAAATAACCTGACTCACGTCATCTGGCTCCATTTCTCTACACTCACACAACCATCTGAGTACCATAAGGTTCAGGTTTTCTTCAAAATGAAGGAGCCAATCAGTGTCGCAGGGTGGGACTACCTGGCGACGTTGTGGCTGGTGTGATGTAAGGCAGAAGCAACTGCATTGTAGTCTTTTCAGATACACAACAATGGCAGCATGCGTTAGGTATCTGAGGGTCCATATGGATTCAGCTTTTGTCTAGTCTACCACATGTTCATTCCTTAAAACATGAACAGAAGATAACTTTGGAAGGGTTTGTTACTGGAAATGATGTTTTCGCTCCTCTTCCGACCAGGTTTGGCAAGAGTATGATTTATCAGATGACTCCACTGGTGAATAAAGAAATAGGACAAGTGCAGAAGCCCATGGTTATTGTGGTTTCCCCCCTGGTTGTGTTGGTAGACCAAGTCAAAGAGGCTGGTAAACTTGGGCTGACAGTAATGGAGCTGGGAGGAAGAAATAACAACCACATCCACAGCGGATGTTGCCGGCTAGTTTTCGTTAGCCCCGAGTCAGTCAAGATGACGGACAGATTCTTCATCTAATCACATGCAAGGATACCCCCCCTTTGAAAATGGATCGGTTGCGGAATGGTCCCAGAGGGTACCATGGTGAGCCAAATAATACCATACGTGAGATGGTATCGTGAGATACCATCTGGTGACAGTCAGGTTAGAGTAAAAACACCGAAGAAAAAAATGTTGACTAAGGTTCTCTTAATTCATGCATCAAAGGGTTGAACATATTATATTCGTATTGCATATTAGAAATGCATATATGGCACATATTATTTAATCACAAACACTGAAATTATTAGTTTGTCTTTTTTGCAAAAAATTCAAATTTCAACACTTTGTAGAGTGTTGTGAGTAATGAGTTACAAGAGTACTCCAATTACTTTTTTCAGTAAAGTGTAATCTAATGCATTAATTTTGCAAATTCAGTTATCAGTAACACTGTTATTTTCCAAAATAAGTAATCTGTTACTTTAAGAATTGCCCTCGATAAGGAAAGTCCCTGCATTTCTGCTTTTAGTCAGATGCGGCTGCTTGCGGATGTATCGGTGAGACAGCATTGTGATGCGTCTGTGCCCTGCTGACCTGCCTGTGTGTGTGTGTGTGTGTGTGCACGTGCACCCTGGCAAGATGACAAGAGGACAGTGTTGGAGGTACATGGAGGTACACACATTGTTTTGTGTTCACCAGTGAAAAGGACAAAACAAAGTATGAGTTCCCTAACACTGTGTTTACATATACTTATGCACTTGGAAAGTTGTTTTATTAGTGTCATGCACTGTTCTTTTGTGCACAGCCTAAACATTTAGATACGGTAAGCTATTCATATAGCTTGTTAAGATAAAAGAAAAGAGGAAATGACATTGGGCATTTGTGTTTAGTACTGTCATGACCTTTCCTCCAGTGACCTTTTCCTCAGTGCTCTCCAGATACACCTGGCCCCGCACTGTGCAGCTGCAAGTCGTTGCTGATCTGCAATATTTAAGCAGTGAAGCTCGCAGTAGCGGGAACATTCTGTCATGATCGGTGAAGTAGAGAGAGGACTCCAATGCTCAGTGTTGAAGGGAAAACTAATTTTTTTAATAAACAGAACAAAACGCAGACAAAGACCAAAACAAGACCAAACAAAACCTGGGGGGTAGATCAGCCAGAGTCTGTGGTGGTGAAAAATGTCCAGGTTATTATGACAAGAGAAATAGGCAGAGTGTCTGGGTTATGGAGGTGACAAAGCTGAATGGTCTTGTACTGGCAACTGCAAGCTTCACTGCTTAAATATTACAGATCAACTTGCAGCTGCACGGTGCGAGGCCAGGTCTATCTGGAGAGCGCTGCGGAAAAGGTCACTGGAGGAAAGGTTGTGACAAGTAAAGTTTTTGTTTTATTAGGCTATCATTCTGCCTGTTATATTTCATTTATGGCAGCTGTTAAATGTATAATTCTCTAAGGATGCCTACCTGTTTAGCACTGCATCCACTTGTGCACTTGGGAAAAAATAGATACTGTTGAGTAGAAAATCACATGGTGGTAGCCTTGTTTAGGGCTCATGCTTGTGTTATCAAATGCCTAATGTTAAATAGCACCTGTAATAAGCAGACTGTCTTTACTGTCATTATCCTGCAGTTACCATATGGTTCCACAAGTGATTCATATACAGTCAACATGGATGGATGCATCTGAAAGAGGCTATGTGTTTGAGCTGCAGACCGAGACGTATCCCAAATGGTTTTTAATTATTGGTAACGGAGGAGTACTCTAATGCAATAATTTTATTGATAGTAATGTAACAATTACTTTCAAAAGTAATTCTACCCAACACTAGTGGGGGCTGTATTCATGGTTTAATGGAAGTGACTATAGCATGTTTGTGTTTGAAGCATGCATTTTCCTCACCTGGCGAAGGTTGTTGTAAATATCAAGCCCTCTGTGAGCCAACAGCAGGAGGTTGAGCAGTTTATGGACGACTGCCAATTGCCCCTGCACCACAGCTATATGTAGAGCTCTACAACACAAACAAAAAACAAGCACATGGAAGATTTTACAAGATGCAACAAAAAGACATGCTTCAGAAGACACAGGTTTTCCTGACATTGTTAACCACTGATGCTCCACATCCAGGAAATAACTTCTTGGTCCCACAAAAACTAGCTGGTAGGTTGTGTGTATATTTACTGAAAGGCATTTTACACTGTTATGAAGTGTTTTGTTTTTTTTTAACCCTCCTCAGGAAAAGGGCATTTCATTTCAACTCTCAGGTGCAAGAGAGCATTTCTTCAGATCAGTTAGAAATGTAAGTCTGTTAAAAAATAAATAAATAAATATGGATTTTAGAATGAAAACCATGCAAAAACCTCTTGATTTCTTCAACCTTCCAAACCTGAAGGATAGCTATCAAAAGTTGGAACTTGTTTACTTGAAATAATGATCCTACTGACAGTTAGACTGACACGCAACAAATATGTATGACCATGACTCATACAACTCTTATCACACCCTTATCAAGATTTAGGTGGAAACCACTATCTGTATTCTGTACGTAAATGAAAGAAGAAACACAGGTCAAAGCTTAAAGGGAAGAGCAGGAAACTGGGGGGAGGGGGTATATTATAGAGAATAGTATAGCAGACTTTTTTCTTTTTTTTTTTTTTTTACATATTTCTTTTTCTCACTGTCAAATGAAGTATCTTCCAGTAAAAGTCAGGCTGGTTTTCTGTCACTTCCTGTTGTCACTAACAATGGCAGCATTCTTTCTCCTTTCTCTTATTCTCTGTGCTGTGAAATCCAGCCATTAAATTGTTTAAGACAAGGGCTTTTCTGCAAGTTCACTCGCTTCATCCACTGGATAAGTCATCATGTACACAGTACAACTGTACAACAGGAAACAGGGACACTTCTTGAGAACAGTTAAAAAGTACCTTACACAGTATGTGAGATCAAAATCTGTCTGCCTGTCTGCAAATATTCCAATTCTTTGACAGCCTGTTGAAGAATGTGTAATCTGTTTAGCTGACCTTCCACTGGTGTTAGCAAGAAAAAAGATACATGCAATGTTATGTATAGTATGCAATTAAAAAGGGTATCTTCTATAAACTATGTGTACATATGGTAGATGCATATTTTTGGCATGTGCATACACAGTAATGAAGAAAAACACTCCGGAGTGACTGAAAATTAAAGGTTAGTGAGCAAGAGCAGATTGGATGTGAAGTTGCAATGAACAATCCTGACATTTGAGTGAAAAGTACAACTCTATACACTGGAATTGAAGCATAGTATGTTCTTTCATTTGCTAGTTTCTGCTCCTGAGCTCAAAATAATTGCGTTTTAAAAAGGCTGCTAGTAATGTCTGCTGTATATGCTTGCAAGTGTAATATTTGCTTGACAATCCTCATCTCGTCATCTGAACCCACTTTATCCTCACCAGGGTCACTGGGGGCCTAATCCAGCTACAATGGGTGAAGGCGGGGTACACCCTGTATGAGACGCCAGTTCATCTCAGTGCTGAACATATATAGACAAACGAACTCTCACATTCACACCTATGGGCAATTTAGATTAGCCAATTAACCTATCAGTGCATGTGTTTGGATGGTGGGAGGAAACTGGAGTACCTGGAGAAAACCCACACAGACACTGGGAGAACATGCAAACTCCACACAGAAAGGTCTGGTGTGGGAACTGAACCAGGGTCCTTCTTGCTAACCATTGCACCACTGAATGGATTATACTAACAGTGAACCCAAAAGGGTCTCATGCTTCTGTTTGTCTGAGGTTAATCTCATGCTTGTGAGCCCCAAATATGTGCTGTAGTTTCACATTTGGAATCAAATTTATGAGCATTAACTATCAGTTGTTACATTCACATGCAGTAAAGTTTGTTCATTGGACTTGTTGTGTTCTCCTCAATCCATCTCTCTCTTTCTCTAAAGATGAAACTGTACTGTTTCTGGTTCCTGGAAGTGTGGCAAACCACAGCCCTGTGATAACCTCAGGCTCTTCAATGCGCATGTAGACATGTGTCCCAAACTACCACATTAAGACAGTCAGTTAGTGTGAGTGTGTGTGAGAGAGAGAGAGAATAAGACAAACTGCAAGACAAAGAGCAGACATGGAGACAACACAAGTGTGGTATCCTGTTTGGTGTGGAGGGCAAGGGCATAGTTCGATTGAATGAGATAGAAGACTAGCATATCCTGTGGTCTGTGGACCAGCTGAGCAATAAGGTGATGTAAACAAAAGAGGAGCAGCAATGCATCACTGTCCAGTTACTCAGAAATAGAAGCTGAAGTTGTATACTCTGCTCTACTTGTCATTATTAAGACTACATCCAGATGTGTGGAAGTTAATTTGAAATATGTGATACACACACAACCAACACATCAATGCTTTACCATGGGAATATCTTCATCACAACAATTAAAGAAACTTAAAACTTTGACAAAAATATTGATCCACAAATGTTACTTAATGGACATAATCCACACAATGAAATTAACTTTACTTATAATTCAGGGGTCTCAAAGATGTGGCCCAAGGACCAAAACCAACAGGTCAAAGGGTCCAATCTGGCCCCTGGGATGAATAGTGAAATAGAAAAATTACACTAAAGACATTCAAAATCAAGAATGTTAAAATAATTTTAAGTCTAATCAATCTAAAGTGGGTCAGACCAGTAAAATGCTATCATAGTAAACTATTAATAATGAAACCCACACATTTTTCTCTTTGTTTCAGTGTAAAAAAAGTTAAATTGCACAAAAATGTTAACATTTACGCACTATCCATTTAAAAAGAATGTGAACAACCTGAAATGTCATAAGAGAATTAAGTGTAGTTGTAACAATATTCTGCTGAATGTTAAATGTTTTTGTGTATTTGTAGATCCCCTGTGATCTGTACGCTATAACAAACATGTAAAAATGAGAAGCTGAGACCAAATAGTAGCATAAAATGTTAAAATTGCAATTTTTTCCCCATTTCAATTTGTCCATTTCCCTTTGTTCATGGTTATTCATCATATTTTTTTAAAGGATAGTTTGTAGATGTAAACATTTTTTTAATCTTAATTTAACTTTTTTCACTTTAGAACATAGAAGTTAGACAAAGATTTTGGAACTGATATTATTTATATATTATTCCAGTTATGCTTTTATTTTAATGACCTGTCCCACTTCAGATTATATTGACCTGTATGTGGCCCCTTGAACTGGAATGAGTTTGAGACCCCTGCTTTAATATGTTTTAACTTTTTTATTCCTTAGTTTACTCATGCTACATAACCGTAAAAAAAAAAAAAAAAAAAGTAGACACACAATTCATACAACTCACTATAAAAAGTGGAGTCCAAAATCAGATGTGGATTTGTAATGAACATCGATATGTTTTGAAATTTGCAAAATGATTTAAGTGTAAGTTAAAAACAAATAACTCATGAACAGTGCTTCATGCATTGGCAGAAATAGGTGTGTGTTTTATGTAATGATGAGTAGATGAGACAGAGCTAGAAAAAAAGACAGAGCAAGAGAGTGAGAAAGTGAGAGAGCTGAAGCTGATAGAAAGCGGTAAATGAGGAAGCGGATGTTTGGGTTTTTTGAGCTCATTCATTTAAAAACACAGTGAAGAAAAAAGAGACACAAAGACACCTGAGAGAAAACCACAGTCGTATTTAAAACTGAGCTCTCATTGATTTTCCCGAAACTAGAGGGGCTCAGAAGCGCTGAGAACCAAGGATGAATACCCCATTGACGTAAGAGCAGGCGCGCACGTCGTCGTGCACTTTCTGAGTTCACACACACACTCATGTTCATCATACAAACAGTGCAAAAGGATAAGGGGCTACAAATGTTTCTGCAGAATTCACACAAAGTTTAACAGAACCACAAAAAAAACAAGCAGGTACATGGCACGAGGCTGTCGACAGCTTTTGGCAGAAAGGAGATTTGAAGTTAAATTGATTTCAAAAAGTATTTAGACAAAAAAGCAAACATTTTCATTTTTGCCAAATTTTTTGATAAGAAGATTAAAGAATAGAATTGGAAAATTCTAATTATTTTTGGTGTCCCTGTGTCCAAAGAAAAATAGAATTGAAGTTTACGTGCTTTTTAGTGATTTATGAAATACTACATTTTTTTATTTAATTTTGTTTTGTTTTGTTTTGTTTTGTTTTGTTTTGTTTTGTTTTGTTTTGTTTTGTTTTGTTTTGTTTTGTTTTGTTTTGTTTTGTTTTGTTTTGTTTCATTTTATTTTATTTTATTTTATTTTATTGTCTGGCAAAGTTACACATGACATGTCACATGGACTTTCACTCGACTTAAAGCTGCAATAACATGTCATGGGAATTATGGTTATGCTAAATCACAGTCATCACGAGTTTGTTTTGAATCAATGCAAGTGATGCTGATGCTTTTTTCACACACATACTATATATGTACATATATACACACATACACCTATATGTACACATATAGGTGTGTGTGTGTTCAGTTCATTATTTCAGTTAACAGTGTGTGTGGGTGTTGAGTCAAGTAACCATGCGTTAAAGTTTAACATTTGCATTCATGTGGTCTCAAGAACCCCAGGGTTTTAAGTATAGTACTCTCATTCTCAACCCCCACCTTATATCACAAGAGACCAGAAGACTGAAAAATAAAAGTTGTTCACCACTTAATGAATCATTTTTGGTCAAAACAAATCCAGTCTCTCTATAGGATGTGATGGCACATGTTTGATACCCAGTGTTAACTGAGTGGACCTGTTGACTGTGCAGAACAGGGTGAGTCATGCAGACACAGAACAAATAAAAGGAGAGGATATTACAGTCAGTGATGCTCCATTTCACAAACCACATCCAGATTGTGTCACGAAGAAGTTTTGTTTATGAGGTCAGACTCTCGGTTGCTGAAAGTAGTGTTTGGGTCCAGCCTGTCATTAATTTATTCATTCATCATTCATGTGACCACTTTAGTTTCACTCTTCATGACATGGTTTTCTAATGGAGTTCATCATGTATGTTATTGTCTTTCTTAAGGGCCAGCTAATAATTAGCTATTGTTTTATGTATTGTGAATCATTGAAATCAAAGTGTCTTTTCATACCCGTTTTCTCCAAAGTTTAGTAAAAGCCTGCATTTACTTGTTAATTTATTTTGAGGGTTGGTTGCATTAATGTTAATGTTATTACCTTATGAAAGACCATTAGCTATAATATTTAAGTAAAGTACTTTACCTCTTCTCATGAAATAATTGTGATTTTTTTTTCTTGATAAAGTGTAAAAGTGTAACTGGACTGAGTATAGGTAATCATTATACCAAATCAAAGGGCATTACTGATGTGTGTCAAAAGAGGAATATAGGCTTATTATGTTGTACTCTATCTATCTATCTGTCTATCTCTCTGTCTGTCTGTCTGTCTGTCTGTCTATTTACATATCTTCCTCGTGGTGTAATCATATCACCTGGTCAGTCTGTAACTAAAGACCCAAACCTAAGAAACCAGTTCAATAATCCTACCATCAGACTCACCACTTACAGCAGCTCACACTTCTCCTAGATAAAACTATCAGGTACAAAATTCCTTTAATTTCAACACAAACAATATGGGGGAAAAAACATTCATGTTAACATACGTGTCTCCATCTTCATCTTGATGTGTAGCCAGCGCAATACTGTTCATCAGGTTGTCGGTTTGATGGACCACAGGGTGGATTGGCTCTGGGACTGATACTGGGACTGGGACTGGGACTGGGGGAAAGCAGACCATCGGATAGTGACCTGAGCAAGAATGAAACAAAGTGATAGTGTAGTGTCAGGGAGTATTGAAAGAGGGAAGATGTGGGTGTGAAAAAGGCATAGAAATATGTATAAGAAGAGCAATACATTTTGATTCTATAATATAATAATAACAATAATGTGTGTGTGTGTGTGTGTGTGTGTGTGTGTGTGTGTGTGTGTGTGTGTGTGTGTGTGTGTGTGTGTGTGTGCGTGTGTGTGCATGTGCAGGACTCAGCTGTGGTCTGACCTACTAAGCCACTTATATCAGTGCAAGAATGACTGAAGACAAGGTCTGCAGATTCGCTGATGTGCTTTTTCTTATTGATTCAGCAGATGCCACTTTAACTATGACTACTGTGTTTTAAAATAGGACACACACCAGTGATCAAATATAAGAGGGTGTGTGCCTTCAGCTCCACGGTCTAAATAAGATCACAGTTAACTTTATTCACATTAATACCCATGCATAAATGAATTTCTTCTCGGTTCATGTCATGCGCTATCCTCTATGCCAGGGATGTTCAACCCTGGTCCTTCAGAGCTACTATCCTGCATGTTTTAGACCATGTATACCTCTACACACCTGACGGCCATTATCAGACTTCTGCAGAGCTTTTGATGAGAGCTTTATTATTTGAATCAGATGTGTTGGAAGGGGGATACTAAAACATGCAGGATAGTAACTCAAGAGTACCAGGATTACCTCTGCTCTGTGCTCTGTTCCTATTGCATATGTGATGTTATCAGTTTGCCATATTGGATGTCATCCAAAGTGCGTATTCAAGTCACTTCAAAACTCAATAAGTTTGTACATGTGCAGTAGAATATTTAACGATAAACATTCGTTCATATGAGTCCAGTAAAGCTTACCGTAAAGGAACCGTATGGTGTGTCCGTGTCCATATGGACTGTGGTGTTGGACCTCCTCGCCCTCCCTTGGGGTCACCATTGCTACACCAAACGCACGTTGGCTCGGGGACCGTCCCGAGTGACCGACCAGCCTGTGCTGATAGGTCAAGTCGGTGTTTTCGCCGGAGAACCGGTCCAGTTTCTGTGAAGGAGGTGGTGACCGGTTCTGAGGCTCCGGTTCGACGGGGATCTTGCGCTTTCTAAAAGGAAGCGATTTGGGGAGACGTTTACGCGCGGTACTGGGGTCGGAGCCCGGTGCAGTCCTGACAGTGGGTGACTGTTTTTCCAAAGTGTCCGTTTCCGTGCACGCCGGTGGGGCAGGTGAGCCACTGGTGGCACAGGTGTCCCTGCTGGGACCTGGAATCCTCCACCCGGTGCTCCCACGCTCTCGGTTGGATGTGCGCAAATCCAGCGGCGCAGTGGCGACCGACTGGTGGTCACCGTTCATGGTCATGATCCTCGGCATCAACTGGGAGAGAGGCTGTTGAAGTGGCAGGTGTGAACGTGGGTACACGACTACTTAAAGCCTGAGTGTCTAGTCAGTCCATCTACCGGTGCAATAATCCCATTTCAGTCAAACTCCAATGGGCAGTGATTAAAACATCAGTCTGTTTCCCTCTGTGCCTTTGGGGGATTTTAGATAACCGCTCCGATCCAGCACCACGGAATGCAAATACATTTTTCGAAGAGCAGTCAGTCGAGGTTTAGTGTAGATTATGTCAATCCCTGCTCACCTTTGGTAACAACTGCAGGTACACTGCAGCTGCGCTAGAGAGCATTTGATGAACGATTAACTTGGTGCTTTCCCTTTAAACCGAAAGCTCTACTACTTGGGGCAAATTATACACAGTGGAGGAAGAAAACAGATATAACAAACGGGTGAATTCTTGATAATCCGAGCCTCTGTGACATCTGTCTGTTTTTCATGCAACTTCAAAACATCTACCAAACTTCTTAAGAAATCGTTCCAAGAGACAAACAGGGGGTTGATGCCCTGGGTTCAGTGCACATAGGAATGTAGATCACAACAGTAGGTCAAATGAAAGGGGCTGATTCTGCACATTTCACTTATGATACCTATAGACTCAAAATGGGTGTGTAAATTGCACATTTTAAATATTATATATATATATATATATATATATATATATATATATATATATATATATATATATATATATATATATATATATATATATATATATAATTTAAGACTCATTTCAGATATAATGTGGAGCATTAGAGTATACCAGCAGTAGTGGTGGTGGTGTAATATTTTAAAATATGTATTCATTGCACTACATACTGTAAGGAGATTTAATAGTCTCAATACAAATTAAAATATATGTCCTATTTTAAATAATAAAAGTGGCTTACGCATATAAAATGGTCCATTCATCTTCAAAAGCCAATCAGACAGGCATTATATATGAATATAGAAAACAGGTGTAAAATTTTACCTTTATAAGCAAATTACGCATTCAATGTGACCGAAATTGTGTAAGAATCAGATAATATACGTAAAATAATATGCATTGGATAAATATAAATAAATCTATATAGGTTTTCTATGCCTTTATAATGTCAGTGAACTAATTCTACTTTTATGAGTGGTTGGTATATAAAGATAAGCAAGATTTCAGTGGGAAATTATGCACAGTCTGCATTAAACCTGCACACAAAAATCACACCTCCTCTCATTACTTTTAATCCTGCTCCACCCTCAGCACAGGTTCTAATTGCTAGGGTCAATTTGGTACTTTCCTTTTTCCACTCAAGTGTGGAGCAGCCAACGGACAACCAGCCTCTGCGTCTAAAGTCCCTAAAACACCCTGATTCTTTACACATGCTGTGCAGCTGCTGGATTACTCATCTATTATGGTGTCTTCTAACACTGAGAAATATGCGCTGACTGAGCTTAAATCATCTTAAAGAGAGCAATATATCAATAAATACACACAGTAAAAATGTATGTTCTTATGGCACTGTGCAGTAGATACACAATGTAACACCAGAGTGAGGCCCCCTTGTGGCAGAAGAACCAAAGTACATCTTCAAGCCTGATTAATTAAAGCTACTGTCATTGCTTTTTGTTTTAGATCATCCAGGATTTTAACTACATAATTGTAAAATGTAATATACTGGATTGTTTGTGTTTTCAGCTGAAGTTCAGTATAAGGTCTATAAAGGGACTATTACTCTATAACATACAATCAATAAAACAATCTGTTCTTTTAATCACCGTAAATAGGAACTTGAAGTGAAGTAGTAGTGCCCCACTCTGCATCTCCCTCTTGTGGGTGTTTTTATATTCTATGCAAATCCACAAGAATATGGAAAATGCTGCAAAACTGCAAAAGAAAAAAAGAATTTAATAATAATGAGTTTTTATATTTGTATTTTATTGCAGATAGTTTGAACATAACACATAACCTGTTTTTGTTTTTTTCCAACTTTACTTCATTATGAATATAAATCTATCCCTTACATCCATGTGTGTGGGACAAGCAGTATAACACATTGACCATTTTGTAATTGTTACTTCTCTTCACAAGTGTTAAAACACATTCAGGGAGTGAGGACACACAATCTTTACTGTTACATTTTGTGTTCAATGAAGCTCCACATATTTTCTATTGGGGCCAAGTTGAATTGTATGGTGGACAATTGAACGCTTGCACCCTCCTCTTCCTCCCTCAGGCCTGTGCAGAATGTGGCTCTCCATTGTCTTTGTCACCTTGAACGCACCATGACTTGCTCAAACCTATATTTCAGCATTAATGGTGCATCACATGAGAAGTAGACTTTTGTAAATGCACTGACGCAATCCCAGACTATAACTGACTTAGTAGCATGGATGTGTTCATTTTCAACATCATCAACTTCAAGTAGTTGTTTAAATGCCAAAAATAATATTAAATTATGAAAAAT
>CM035798.1:25738179-25745679 GCA_020466265.1 Siphamia tubifer
TTAGTACATGTCTACTTTAGTTTAGTCCACACCTCTCAGCCTTCCTCCCTCCCATTTCCCTTTCTTGTGCTCTCTCTCTCTCTCTCTCTCTCTCTCTCTCTCTGTCTCTCTCTCACACACACTCACTCTCTCTCACTCTCTCTCTCTCTGTCTTACTTACTCCACTGCCCTGCAGAGCAAAGAAAACAAACGTGTTTGTCTGGCAGCAACCAGGAAACCAATCAAAGGCTTGAGGTGAGAGAAACAGAGGCTGACATCAAGAAATGGAGACAAAGAAGAAACAGCAACAAGAATGACAGAGAGCATGTTTCCGCTGTGCTGTGAGTAGATGTCTCAGCTCTGGTGACCCTGAAAATGAAGGACTGCCACGCTGCTGGTCTGTTCATATAAATGTTGGTAAGCAGAGGACTGGGCTGAATAATTCTCACCTGTTTTCACTTCACTTTTTGGGGTCTTTTGTGTTGTTACTACTCTTTTGATTTTCTGTGGATTGTACTAACTGAAACTTTAAAATGAGTGACATGTTGAGTGGAAGTTCCCAGCTTTGACTAAATGAAGATGCTTCACTTCATATTGTTGGCTCATGTTGTTTAATGATCACTGTACTGATGATGGATGGCTACTGTTTCTGGAGGCTGACATGAGTACTCTCCTGATAATGCTGGGAACAGGCACAAACTGTTGTAAGGACAATCATTCTCAGCTGTGATGCTGCAAAAGCTGAGCCAACAACAATATATTCATGTCTCAGAGTTGAGCATCAGTAAACGTAGTTGGCTGTGTATCTTCCCTCCCACTCATATACAAATTTACTGACTGACATTTAAGGACCTGTCCAACACATGACAGCAAAAAATGATGGCAGCAGCAAATTCAGGAGTCACCAAGAACTCAAACTTAAACTCCAGCTCCCAACCACCAACCGGTGCAGAGCGACGGCTGGTGGAAAAGGCTCTGAAAAAGCTGGAGAGACTTCACGAACTGTGCACTGACCCCCGGATGAGTCTGAGGAACAACCCACCGTACCTGCCAGACCTGGTAACTGAGACCACAGCACTTCTTAGGCAGGTCTGGGAGCCTTACAGAGACTCTAAGGCAGCAGGCGGCCAGACTCCCAGGGGAGACGAAGCTAAGTACCTGAGGGTCCACATGAGAAACCTGCTGGATAAGACTGACAAGGCCCTGCTGCTGTTTAAAGACGGCCGCGAGAAGATTTTCGATGACACCTCCAGCTGCAGGTAAGAAGGCCTCAGATGATATTTGTACATCCACAGACATCCACATGTTGGCAGGAAATATTGGTTTTAATCTGACAGCAGGTAATCATGTCTATCTTGACTTGCTTTTCCTGCACTTGTTCCACTCCAGTGTTTCCTTTTCAGTCTGATATAGTATGTGTTTTGTCCTTTTATCTGCTTAGACTTTGAGGTACCTGCCTCTGATATTCCTGCTATCACTCTGCCACAATAAAATGTTTGAATAGACTTTTATCTGTGCAGATTAAGGAATCAAAACATGTCACATTTTAATAAAAAAAAAAACAATAAAAAAAAAAAAAAACACCATCTTAGTGGAGACACAGATCCTGCTGCTGACACTTTAATACATATTTCTACAGGTTATGTCTGATATATCTGTGTGATTAAAAAACAGTGTGTTCTGTGAATTATTGGGAGTATGGAGAGAATTTTTATGGACATTTGAGAAAGTCTTTTCAGTAACATAAAGAGGATATAAAATATAGAATAATCTAAAAAATATTTAAAAAAACAGGAAAATCATGCAAATATTTTACTATATAATAATCATTTACTCTAAATGCCGTTACTGTACAAACATTTCAAAAAAATTTTTAACTAACATACTGTTACTAATCAAATGTTTCTCATTACACAGAGAATACAAGTGTATAATATATCATGTTGTCAGGCAAGAAAAGCAACGTTTTCCTTCTCATATTGAACATTATAGTACATTAAATAAGTTTAACATTAATAAGTACTGAACATTATAGTATATAAATGTTTCTTATTACTTTTCATGTGTTTCCCAATATACATGATAATAATTTAAAATTAATAGTGATATATATATATATATATATATATATATATATATATATATATACACTTATATTTTGAGTCACATTATGTGCTCAAAAGTGCACAGTGAATTCAGGTGTTTCGTTGCAAGCTGCATATCATTGAAATTAATATTTTTATTTAATCTGTAAAGTGATTTTTATTTACATCATGATCTATACTTTAGGGTTTTCTTTTTAAATTTTATTTGACATGAGGTGTTAAAGGTGTTAAACGTCTGACTTTTATATTTCTGAAATATTTGTCAAATTCTGACCTCAGATAATAATTTTAAACCATGAGCGACATCAGTTTTCTTCGACTCTCACGCAGGAAGAAAAACTCACCTTTCATCTAAGACAAATATTGATTTTATATTTATTATGATAACTGACAACAACTGACGTCAGCATTTTTATGGCAATAATAAATCAAATCAGCAGGAATTGGAAGCCCTAAAAGCTGTACAAGCGACACACCCTGATATATTTGACTGCACTTACAGGTTAATATTTAATCTACTGCGTTTTGATAATTAAATATAAATATAAATAGTAACCAGAGGTGGAAAGTAACCATGTAAAGGTACTTTGTTACTGTACTTAAGTAGAATTTTTAGGTATTTGTACTTTACTTGAGTATTTATTTTTCTCACAACTTTTTACTTTTACATTTTTACATAAATATTTGGACTTTATACTCTTTGCATTCTCAGAATAGCCTCAGATTTTGACAGGACGAAAAACAGTCACTTCAGAGGGAAAATCAGTGGAGGAGAGAAACTGTGACTTTATATATTATAGTTATAAATATTATCTCACAATTTGGACTTTTAATTTCACAATTTTAAAAAATTATCTGAAAATTATGCATTTTTTATATCATATTTCTAACTTTTTTAAAAAAAAATCTCATGATGACTTTTTATCTTAATTGTGACCTTTTTTTTATTTATTTTTTTTTAATTTTTCCTAAATTTCTTGTCCATATCCACAAAACTGAGTAACTGTGACCTGATCAAACATAATTTCTACACACTAACTCACACTAACAAGGGTTTAATTTTGATACTTTTGAAACTTTTCAGATTTTTCCTGGTTAAATACATATTATTGTGTTCATGAAAAAAATAACTTTTTACTTCTGTACTTTATTACAATTGAGAAATTGTACTTTGTTTTTTTTTTACTTTTCCTAAAGTAGAGGAGTTGAATCAGTACTTCTACTTTAACCATAGTATGTTTTCACATAAGTAGCTGTACTTCCACTTAAGTACTGAATGTGAGTACTTTGCCCACCTCTGAAAGTAACTCATCTCAGTATCGTATTTGACAAAATGTCATGTAGCACCAAAAAAGCTCTGAAAGTCTGTTTCCGAGTGGGTTAAAGTGGCTCTAAAATAGTGTTTGCCTTTTTTTCCCATCAGTTATTTAAGTAACTCATGCACTGAAACTAAAACATGATCTTCTCCCAGATGAATTCCTCTGTGTTTCTGTGTTGCTTGACCTCTTATGAGATAAATAATCCAGCGTCTGACAGAGGCTGCACATCCCATGTTCAGTACCGTGGGTGAAAGGTTCTGTGAAAAGAAACAAGAAGAGGAAGAAGCCAAATATTTGCATGACTGAAACAGAAAGAGTTAATAGTTATGTTAGATGTTTTGACCTTTTATGAGCACTAAATTAAATTAAACTAAAATTACTATTAGTCCCATTTATGGAGTCAGAAAAACAAAGTTGTTGCTTTCCACAAGTTCTATATTTTCTTCCTGTAACGCTTAAGACAGATTTTCTGTTTGTAAATGAGTGTTGTTTAGCTAAAGTGTGTATTCTGCGATAACTTAAAGAGAGTAATGTTTCCATTTGGATTTTTAGCTCAGTTCTCTTTTCCTGTTAGGACTACTAATGACAACGGTTGGAAAAATAGTGCAAACAGTGTCTTTGTGATGTTAATGTGAGGAAAACTCAGCAAAAGCAACAACAGCCTCAGTTTGTGAGCAGGTCCAGAGAGTAAACAAATCATTTATACAACGACATCCACAAGTCAAAACCCTTTTGCTCAACAGTTTTCATGGAGATATACTGCTTTTTTTTTTTTTTTTTATCTTTGAGCATTATGATCATATTACCATGTCAACAGTTAGCATTATAACTTAAATAATTTACTTCAAAGATGTTTTATGTCAACTTTAAGCTATAAAGACACATCTGTTCCAAAAAAATATTTTTTTCCTCTATATTTAACCTTTTTTAAAGTGATTTGTCACCATTTATTGAAATATTATACTCTTTACTTGTAGTTTTTTTCAGTGTACACTATGTATTTCCCTTTGATCCATTGATCATGGAGACTTTCATTAAAGCTCAGAACAAATTCAAAGGTTTACAATGAAAAAAAACAAGGAAAAAGTGACTTTTTAAGCCAAAAAGTCATTAATTAAACACACAGTCAAGTGTCCATCCACTGTCATTGATTGTGTTTTAATAGTTAATCAAAGTTGTAGAAGATGACAGTGTTTTCACGGTAACTATAGAGCTTCTGAAAGTCCAAATGATTCATAATCTCATGACCTTCAATAGATGACAAACTGTAATTCACACCAGCATGTATTGATAGAATTAGTGGATCAACATTAAATATTAAATATTGTAGATCAGGAGTTGGTTTTGGATTATGGCAAGTATTTGGGTGTTTTTGATTTAAAATCACTATTTCTGGTGTTTTTACTATTTAAATATTCTTAAATGCAGTCATATGTTACATTACTGTATTTTCATGCAAATATCCTAGTTATTTCTCCAAAACACACATTATATGTAAATTGTCAAACTTATCTAACAAAGCTCTGGTTTTGTGACAAATATGCAAATTAGTTAAGTTATATTTGAAGACTTCTTACATCATGTTGAAGAATCACAAACAGGTGTCCTTTTTACCACAGTCGGGTCTGCATGAGCAGTCATGAACAAATGGCATGTAGTGTTATGTATAATGAGGCTTGGATGTGATGGTAAATTGTTAATATTAGTGGTTATATCCTCTTTTTGATGTTGTCCTTTTGTTCTTTTAAAAGGTCTAAACAGCCACCAGGGTTAAAAACAATCCACTGATCTAAAACATTTAATATTTTATGTGCCACTGATTCTATCAGTAAATAAGTAAAATGCACTTTATTATCATTTCATAGTAATAAAGTTTGACCCATTTGGACCTTCAAAGGTTCCGTAGGGAACATAGAAACACTGTCTTCTTCTGAAATAATGATTTGCAAATAAAACCCATGTTGTTGACAAATGATGGTAGTTGTTTTTAAGTTCAATTAATATATTTTGCAAAAAAAAAACCTACTTTTTTTCTTTACTTTTCCCTGGTTTGATATAATAACCATTGAATTTACACAGAGCTTGTATAAACGTCTGCATAGTCTATAAATTAAATGTAGGATAATAATATAATAAATGGTGATAAGCTTAAGAAACTTAAAATGTAGAGGGGAAAAAAAACATTTGTATGTCACCACAAAATAATTTAATCAAACAGTGAATTCAATTAGAGTCAATAATTCTCCTTGTAAAGTGAAGAAAAACCCTGACATTTGACAAATGGTTGCAGTAATAGGTTTGCAGTTGGAAAATTATTGTCTATGACCCTCTTTCACTGGAGGCACATATGCACCACTAGAACAAATTAGACAAAATATCAATTATTTACTTGAAATATACATAGAATTACACCTATACTGACCTGCTGATGCATTTTCTATAAGATTAAACATGTGACACAATGAAAAGAAACTAGGGAATTGTATTTCATCAGTGTCTGAGCTGAATTTGATATAATCAGGGACTGGATTATAGATATTTCTGTCATGTTAAATGAGAAGTAAAAGAAGAATTTCACTATTGAGGGACTTCAGTTCAACTCAGTTCATGAAGTCGAGGCCGTGTTGGTTTAAGTGTAAATGACTCTTTCAAATGGTCTCTGTAAGTTTTCTTTTAGGGTTTGTCAAATGAAAAACATTTAACTGATCTTTTCAAGTTAAAATTCTCATATCACGAGTTTCTGAACACATGCATGATCCATCTTCAACAGTTATATAGTCTCATCACATTAGCCGTTATTGATAATGAAGGAAATGACTTGGTCGCAGTAGCTCAATTGTATATAAAAACACTCTTGAAAAACCACTAACAAAAAAAGAGATAAAAGCAATAAATAATATACATAGAATACACTAATACAACAGAAAAAAATATAAGATTTGCACATGTACAAACAGTAAAATGGAGGTGAATATATACTATATATAGTACATACGGGTGTGAAAATGACGAAGGTGTATAATGTGAATGTACGATTTAACAATATTAATTAATTAATATGACATTGTAATAATGTAACTAGAAATTAACTCTAGGTAACATTTTTGCTTACTGTTAATGTCACCATATATTATAATGTGATATTTTTAAGTTCATAAGCTCAGTCACAAATAGAAATGTGGCTTACACATTTCCTCTGTTCTTACTCTCATTTGTTTGACACCATAGAGGTTTTTTTTTCCCTCACTGAGGTGAAAATTATGACCACTTCACATGTTGTTAATGTAATAAATGTTGTATACATTTAAAGAAAAGCCACAAATTTCTAAAGCATTTATTGTTAAATGCACAAAAAAGAGCTAACTAATGACATAATTAATATTTGTAGTTTTACACTACTTTGTTTGAGTGGAAATGAATATAATTTATGAATTATTTTTAAATAAACATGATATTGACAAATCTGCTGGGGTTTGTAGATATTTTAGGTGTATATTGAAGGAATTTGAATGTTTATTTTTGTATTGTACATTAATCATTGCACTTAGTACAATAATTATAATAAACAGCATTTCACCAAAAGAATCTCATCAACTTTGACTGTGATGTTAAGGACAAATACATTGAAATTCAGATTTAGAAAACATCAACTTAAAGAGGTTGAAATAAAATAGGACAAAAACTAGTACACACTGACCTGAGGTGACACACTGGCCACTGGAACATTTTGTGGTATTTAGTATGTAAGTATGCAGCATCCTGTTTGTAGCTGGACTGCCTTTGTGTGTGTGTGTTTCTGTGGAAAGTGTCAGCTATGGCTGCTTAACTGAAGTAACAGTAGGAAATGTTTGCACGTGTTACATTTATTTCAATAAGTTGGTTCAATGCTGCAAAAATCTAAATCTTATCAAGTGTATTTTTCTAATTTCTCGTCCAAATATCTCGTCACACTCAAAATAAGATGTAATCACCTGAACAGTAACTTGTACAGTAAGTGAGACTTATTTTTAAACAATAGATGATGAAAATATTATTTCAAAAAAACATACCAAGATAAATAATTGTCACTTTTTTCATTGGCAGATATTTGTGCTTAA
>CM035798.1:25748179-25975679 GCA_020466265.1 Siphamia tubifer
AAAATATACAAAATATGGCAACAAAATACTAACACGAAAAAAGCAATGAAAAATTTAAAACATATAAAAAAAACTTTTCTAAAATACAGAAAAAGCACAAAAATGTTGAAAAAAAATATAAAACATATGGAAAAATATGACTATATATGTAATTAACATGTTTATTCAACACCAACAGTTTCAATAAAACAACTGTAAACAATTGTTCCATTTAGTTGGTTTAAAATTTTTAATGAGATTAATCATGATGATGGATTAATCTGGATTAACCTAAAATAAACAACTAAGGAATTGGTGTTACATATATATATATATATATATATATATATATATATATATATATATATCCCTGGTATTAGCACCATTTGTAGGACGGGTCCTGCATAGCTTTTATCCGCAGCAGGACACATCGTCACTTGTGTGCCTCAGCTTCATTGGACATTTCGGTCATTTAACACGATAATTAATTGATTTTTTTCTGACATTTAACTACTCCCTGCATTTTCAAAACAGATCTGCCACTTAAGTTTTACTTTAATTATTAATTATATACACAAAATTACACAAGAAATATACTAAACTGCACAAAGAAAATGTAGTAAATTGTACAATGACTTACTGAAACTAAAGACTATAGACTGCAAACTGAATCTATAGAAATAATGTGATGTGAAAACTAACAGAGTGATCATGTGTTTGTGGAGATGTTCCTGTATGTGTGTCTGCGTCCATAAAACAACAGTTTGTGCAGAAACAACTGACAGTCTGGTGTGTCCTTCCATTCCAGGAGGAACCTGACTAAACTGTCGTTGCTATTCAGTCACATGTTGTGGGAACTGAAGGCCATGTTTCCTGGAGGGTGTTTTCAGGGTGACACCTATAGGGTGACTAAGACAGAGGCAGAGGAGTTTTGGAGGCATTCGTTTGGGAACAAGTGAGTGTGTGGATTTTTAAAGTAGTCACGTGTTATTAGTTTGTTCATGCATTTTCCACATTTACAATATGATAATGATGTCTTTTGAACAAGTTTATAATAGTTTGGGGGCAAAAAATAAATTATTGTTTAGTTGTATTTAGTTTTGGAGGTTTTTTTCCCTCTTTAATTCAATTAGTTTTAATTAGGTATCAGTGCAGATTTGCTAATTTTTATTAGTTTAACTTGTTTATAAATGCTTAGTTTTAGTTTAGTTTTCATATTTTTTATCTTCCTTGTTATCATATTCAAAGAACCCCCCCCTCCTCCACACACACACACACACACACACACACACAATTTAAAATTAAAATAAATACAAAACAATATAATAATTGTGTTAATTAAACTGGGGGAAAAATAATTCCCATCCACCACTCTGCTTCTTTTTTACATTGACAAAGATGAAAACGAATAGATTTCACCTAGAATTTTGTATACATTTGAGTTAGTTTAGTAAACACACAGTACATTTTCAGTTAGTTGTCATTCTTTTACTTTAATTACAGTTGTTATTTATTTCATTTAGCTAAAATATTTTTTCAATTCTAGTTGTGTTCATTTCGTTCCTTTTAATTTACGATAATAACCTTTCTTTCTGACAGGTGTATAGTACAATGGAATAGTTTTAAACACCAGCTGCAAAAAATGCACATGTTTGAAGAAGGGATGGAGGCCATGGCTCTGAAATCAACTGTAGATCTCACCTGTAATGATCACATCTCTGTGTTTGAGTTTGACATCTTTACTCGACTGTTTCAGGTACATTTCACAGTAAAACTAATGAACTGATCCACTAATATAAGGTAAAGAACATTTCACATCCTCTCTCACTCCGTCCTATTTTTAGCCCTGGAGGTCACTTATACGGAATTGGAACCAGTTGGCGGTGACTCATCCTGGCTACATGGCCTTCCTTACCTACGACCAGGTTGTAACTCGTCTGGAGCACTACCTGCACAGACCGGGAAGGTGAGGAAAAAACAAGACGTATTTTCATAAATCACAGTGACATAAACCTCTCTAAACTCGCCACAAGTACTCTGTGAAGTGCCTGAGATGCATCAAATCTGGCATGTGATCTCAGCTGTAGAAAATGAAATCTTTTAAGTGGTGAAGATCCATTGCATTCCACCCAATTCACCTCCATTCATTACAAGAGGGCTGTAAATTAATCGAGGTGAAAAGTCTTCAATCAGTGCTTTTTAATATATTTTGAAGTACCTCACATTGCTTTCTCCCTTGTAAGATTCATGGCATCTTTTCATATTTTTACTAAATATATTAAAATATATTAAAAATCAATTAGCCAATAAGTGATTATTACCACTTTGATGACAGGGAAACAAAATAAATCATCATTGTAAAGGTAATAGAGCTTCATTACACTTTCTTTGAATAGGTAATTTATTCTATGAAAGCTTCAAAATAAGCCTTAATTTTAGGTAAGCTTAAAATAATTGAATCAAAAAATAACTACTGGTGAAATGTGATCTTATTATCAACAAGGCCGATATTTGCCAGTGTAAATGTCAAGCCAATGTTAAAAAAGAATGTAAGCAGATCAATTTACACATTTTTATGTTAATCATCATATATATTTTAGTTGATTTACAATTAAATAAGTGAATTAAAAATGTGCTATTGGGCATGGATGCAGCCATTTGTCACTGTGTGTCTTGAATATGTCCCATCCACAAAAATATCTGATTAGTTACAAGAAATAGGCTTCTGAAATTGACAGTAAAATTTGGTTTAAAAATTATTGGATACGGTAGTTGATTTAAAACACTCTACATAGAAGATTTTCTCCAATGTCCTAAAAATCAGGGCTGACCGTAAAGGAACAAAGCAATAGTAATCACATTTATTTTACAAGAATGTGTTTTCTTCTAAGCTATATCTTCCGACTGAGCTGCACAAGAATGGGGCAGTGGGCCATTGGTCATGTGACCCCAGATGGTGACATCATCCAGACCATCCCCCAGAACACCCCTCTGTACCAGGCACTGATTCAAGGCTTCAAGGAAGGCTGGTCAGGATACACACACACACACACACACACACACACACACACAGCAGTATGAGGGTAAAAAAATATCAGTTGTGCAATATATTGCAATATTTTATTTCACAATACTGTATCAATATTTTTAAATATTCTTTCAAATACAAACATGATTCTCTTTTTTGAACTTTGTTTTTCAGGTGTTTTTCTTTATTCATTAAGATCCATTATTTATAGAGCAGGATATCATAATTGTATTTATTTATTTAGTGTGTGTGTGTGTGTGTGTGTGTGTGTGTGTGTGTATATGTTTTGTATTAGTAAAGCTACATGTTATAACTTTATTCAAATCCTGCACTTCAAGATTTCACAGATGTATTGTGATAAAGCATTAAATCCCATTCTGATCAAATAAAAATGTGTTAAATATTTGTAGTTTTCCAAGAAATACTCTTTTTTTATCTTAAAAAAAGAAACTAAAAATATCACCTTGTTAATAATATTGCAAAATGTCATATCATGATCCTAGTTTTGTATTTGTATCATATCGCCAGATTCTTGCCAATACAACACAGCAGCCCCTCAATTATTATTACTTTTGTTTGTATATTTTCTCTAAATGCTGCAGTTATTTGTACCCTGATGGCCGAGACCTGAATCCGGACCTGACTGGTCTGTGTAAACCAGCTCACAAAGACAAAGTCACAGTTTCAGAAGTAAGCAGATCCACTTCATAACTCTTTATCAGTTTTACAGACAGCAGAATTCTGAGTTTCTACCATAACAAAAAAAACAAACAAAAACAAAAACAAACTTCAGACTAAATGTTTTTGTGTCATTTTTTGTTGATGCTTGTAACAGGAGCAGTATGAGCTTTACTGTGAGATCGGCAGCACTTTTCAACTCTGTAAGATCTGTGCAGAGAGAGACAAGGACACTCGGATTCAACCCTGTGGGCACCTCCTGTGTAAGCCCTGCCTCACAGGGTGGCAGGTACGAGCCTTCTTCCATTTTTCAGCATCGCATCATAGTTACGATCACCTGAAGAGACTAGGTTATCACTAAGGCACAACAAATATTCCAGTTTTAACTTAACACCCAGGGTGTGTCTATATGTGTCCATACTATGCAGTATAAGGCCCCGTCCACAATGCAATGCAATGAGGTTTTATTTTGTACCGGATTAAAAAGATATTGTGTCCACACTGGGAACGGATCAGTAACATATGAACATACTGTAGCAATGAAATGAGTGCTGAAAATTATGCAGAATCAGAATCAGAAAGAGTTTTATTGCCATTGTTCGTATAGTACACATGTAGTATACAACTAGGAATTTGTCTCGGTGTAACGCTGCAACATTCAACATATAGTATATCAATAAAAAGAAAAAGAGAAGAAAAAAAAGAATTACATATATATATATATATATATATATATATATATATATATATATATATATATATATATATATATATATATATATATATATATATATATATATATATATATATATATATATATAGTATAAAAAAATAATAAAAATGCTAAGCATGCACCAAGATAGAATAAGATAAAAAATATAGTAAAAATATGTAATGTGCAATTCTGTGGGGACAATGTGCAAGTCAGTGCAAAGGAGACAGAGGCATTATGTTGGTCATGTGTCCAGTGTTGGCTGCTGTACTTAGTGCACACAATATACAAACCACACCTCTATAAGTTTACAGTCCCACCAAATACACCTGCACAATAGTAGAAGTAATGCACATGTACATACCCCGGAAACAAACAACAAGAAGATGTGTGTAGGCGTCTCTGCTGCTTGTCTTGTCAGTTTAACATCAGTAGATTTTCCTTCAATAACACCAGTAAACTTAGCAGTGACTGTAGTTCTGCTCCTACTGTTACTCTGGTGTCTGCCATGATGGTCAATGTCTTGTTTAGAAATAAATACATTTTAAAAAGTATGCAAAATTGCACACACACACAAAAATCATCGAAACAGTGAGGTCGCAAAAGGTGAACTACATTATAGTCGGGGACAATAGAGACTAATAATAGACCAATATATCAGCCGGCCAATAAATCAGGATGATATTTTTTATTTGTTTCGTTATTGGCCTTTATGCTGGTTTTTCTCTGCCATGATTTACTGACAAGTGAAGTTCACAGCACCTGTGTATTGTCCACACGAAAATGTTTTTTATTTTGTTTTGTAGTAATATATATTATTATTATTATTAATTAACCGTCATAATTTAGATTTTCTAATTGTGAGTAAAGGAGATTTTGTTATCATATCAGGACATTGTTATAATTTGACAGGAGAAAAAAATAGTATCATCTTTAAATATCAACTTAGAAATATTGGCATCAGTCATTGGCTAAGGGTGATGTTAAAAAAAAAAGCTATATTAAATATTACCCCCCCCCCCCCCCCCCCCCCAAAAAAAAAAAAAAGTCAAACTGACACTGGGAAGAAGGCTCATGCTAACACACGTTGGATGTATTTTTTTCCTTGAACCGATCTACAGGCCCTCATGAAATTAATAGTTAATAATAGTTTCAGTTTATACCATTACCATAAAGACAACAAGATGTTATTGATACCCACATATTTACAGTACATGTTGTATTGTTGTATGTCACAGTCTACTGACACACAGAAGTGTTTTGACATAAAATCGCTTAAGAAGATTTACATTTATTTTATATCTTTGTTTACTTTGTTTAGACAGGAAAATGCACATTAAAGAACACATTTCATTTCAGTACAAACATGTAAAAGTGCCAGTGCTAGTGTCAGTGCTAATTTTCATCCACAGTTCCCACCTCATGACAAATTACATAAATAAATAAGAGTGATCCGTGTACATATGTAGTACAAAGCAATACCATGGAATAAGTGCAGTGCAGATCAAGACAGCATAACACATTACAAAAAAGTACAGGTCAGTAAACTATGATGTAGTACAGAACAACATTTGCGCCTACATGTCAAGGACTCAGATAAATATAGAAATAGAGAGAGAAATTCATTTACCAATCTGCAATCTGCAGGTTGCAAACATTCAAAATGTGAAAACGCAAATAGGTATGGTTTAATTTGTCACAGCGGGCCACTGTACAAAAATGGCGGACAGTGTACCACTGGGGTCTGTATGGGTTAAATCAAATCAAACTTTGGACTCATTTTCTATTGACATGTTTTGTCTGAACAAAACGCTCTATGGTCTTCACTGTTCTTTTATTAAACCCCATTTTTGTCCAAGACTGAGAATAAACAAAATGACCTAGACACCTTCAAACACTTTACACATTTTACAGTTTATACTGTTGATTACTGGCATTTTAAACCACAACACATTACTGTAACAGGACGTATGAGCTCAGTCAAGCAGCACAGGTTGTTGTGACTGAACCCACTTTCTTTTTTTAGACCTGGGCTGCCCTGGTTTGGCCGTGTAGTGAAAACCCACATATTTGATTGTGGCCAACATTACGTTGCCTTTCATTATGTATCGTGTGGCTGACTACGTTGGAGAGAATGCAAATCATATTTATATTGTAAAAGGACAGCTTCATTTAATTTTCTTATACTCTGTTTTATCAGTTTTTATACAAAAGTACATAAACTTTACTACTTTGATTCTTTGATTATTGACAGGAGTCCATATTTTAATTATTGAGAAGGCAAGCTTGCATCATCATTTGCTGGGTCAAAAATGTCTCATCATCTGAACCTGCTTTATCCTCACTAGGGTCATGGGGGTCACTAGGGCCTAATCCAGCCACAGTGAGTGAAGGCGAGGTACACCCTGTATGAGTCACCAGTTCATCTCAGGGCGGAACATATATAGACAAACAATCAATGAAAACCTGGAGGAAACCCACGCAGACACAGGGACAACATGCAAACTCCACACAGAAAGGTCTGGTGTTGGAATCAAACCAGGGTCCTTCTTGCTGTGAGGCACGAGTCTGGGTCAAAAATAACATTGGAAAAGTTAGTTTTACAGCTTTACTAAAAAATAAAATAAATACCAAAATAAAAAACATATTCATTGCAAATAATATCAATAATAAAAGTATCTTGAACAATTGCTGCATCATGACATGCGTGCGTCTGTGCGTGCGGCCATTATGCCCATTTTGAACCTGGATTTCCCCAAGTTCCCACTTCCTCTTTTGTTGCCAGAGTGATACAACTGACATCCAATCAGGATATCAGACAGCCATCCATTTATTCAGAAGGATTGTAATGGTTGCAAAGAGTATTTAAGCCGAGACTTCCTGTGTGAGCTTAGGTTCACATCCTCCTCAAACTTTACTGGTCACACTCTTCACTTTGAAATGCAGACTGAAAAAAATAGAGTAAGAGGCATGAATAATATGTTTGATATGCTTCAAGGATGTCAAACCACAATGGAAAAGTTGTAAATGACTCTAAAATGTGGTTATGTAAACTTCCCTAAACAGATGGTTTACATCACAATGATTTGCAAAAATGTAAAGAACAAATATGCAACATGTGACACATTTATATATTTACCAAAAGGAATCCACTGATTTTAACATAACAGTTTAGAATCAGTGAGGGGAGTATGACATCATACTAATTAATCTTTTTGCTAAAGCATATCAGTATAAAATGTGGCAATAGTGTGACCAGATAAACAATCTGGTGAAATTTGGCAGAAAGCAGAATTGAAACAACAGATGAGCTGTCAGGAGGAAACTTCCATAAACTCGCCTGAGAAACTTAAAACCTCGTTGGATAATGACATAACAGTTTATTCTCACCGACATGTAGGTTGTGAAAAGCCACAATGTAGGCGTGGTGTTTTCCACCTCCTTCATCTTTTGAAAAACTAGTGGGTTTCTTACTTGAAGACAAGCCTGACACATTCCACAACATCAAACACTGCAGCGCTGCACTCGAGGCAAAAGATTAAAAGGGAGCATTTATACATCCACAACTCTGCCCATGACCTGTTATTCATAACTCTCTAGCAGAAGTCTGCCGGCCACACCTGCCCATATTGTCGCTGTGACATCAGGGGAACAGAGTCAGTCCTGGTGGAGCCATACCTTCCACACCGTCATCTGGAGGAGGAGGAGGAGGAGGACGAACCTGAGGACGAGGACCATGAAGACATTGAACTGGTGGTAAAAGAAATGGCTGCTTTGAGGAAGGTGAATAAAGATTCCCATGAATCAGGGTTTCTCTGGTTTTTATCAGTTAAGGTCCACTTCATATTTGGACCAACTCTCTAAACTCCCTGAATGAAAAAGACAAAATGAAATAACAACAAAAGGAGAGAAAAAAATAAGGTAGGAAATAAATATACAGTGGTGGGGACAAAAGTTTTTGGAGACCCCATGCATTTGTAATATATTACATTAAAGATAGTGCCAATGGTCATATGCTCATGCAGGACTCACAGCTGTGATGTCTGCTATCAACTAAAGGGAGTCATTCAATAGATGATAAAACCAATCCCACTGTGTGTTTTTATCAATAAATGCTAAAATGGTGAATGGTATAAGAAGCCCCCAAAGCTCTTCTGGGGTAACATCTGACTGAACAAAAGTAGGTAACTGGGTAATGACGTATTACTGTAGTTAAAACCGTTAAATGCTACGCAGCACGCTGTTGGTGGAAACTAATATTGGTGCAATTACTTTCTAATGAATGATTCAGAATTTAAATCTTAGGGCGGAGAAGTGATTTTAGTGTCATTGTAGAAAAATATACAAAGTTGTAGACAAATTGTTTGCAATTTTAAATTTTGACAAACAAAGTACTAAGTGTTTTGCCTAATACTTGGATCTATCTAATGAATCAATCAGAATTGAACTGTTGAGAATTGAGGAGGAAAAGTGATTTGAGTGAATTGTGGACGACGACAACGGACAGACAAAGCGCAATGGCAATAGCTCATCACAACTTCATCAATGAGCTAAAACTAATTCTTATTGTTCCCTTCTCCAAACCCATGTGCTGTCTTCTGCACATGCTCTGTTCTGTCCAGTTCAAAACTGAATGTTTCAAAAGAAAAACATTCAGGACATAACATGTTGAAAGTGTCAATAATTTAGTTATTTATTTATTTTTTTTAGTAAACAACAAAAACATAAATAATGTGCAATATGTTTGTCTAATGCAGCCACATGTTTAGAAACAAGAAAAATAAAAAATTTTTGCAGATATTTCATGATAATATTGGAAACTGTATAAAATGTTCAGGATGTGTGAAAACTTTTTTTTCCACTACTGTATAAAGCTGCCTGGTTTGTTCATATTTCTTTTGGTTTTTGGTTAAACACAGTGATGACTAGTCAGTAAAGGGCCCTAGGACAAAACTAAATTGGTCTCACATGAAGTAGATGATATTAATCGCATGAAATAATTGTATATAAACATCAACACTTAAAAAGACAAGTGATGTATGATACAGTCCTCAAGTACAGTGTATAATCTGGATTCAAGAGTAGTTATTTTAAAATGTTTATGGTCATTTAGTGAGCAGTCAAGTGATGTCTTTTCCTTTCATGAATGCTGCATGTGTAGATAGAACAATGTGGACATGCAAAAATGTTCACCCAACGACCACTCACAAGCACAAACGTCACATCCCCAAAAGAATCAACACCTTCCTCAGAAATGTTATGTAACATAAGATCATCTAAACTAGGGCTGAACACACTATTTCATCTTGTGAGTTATTTTTAAAATGAGTCAACTATATATTTGTACAGCTATATCAGCAAACAGCTTAGCAGATAATACGACTGCAGTAAGTGATACCTGCAGCTGGACAGCTCAGCAGGTATCACTACTGACCTGAATGTAAGAGTTCAACAGGAGCATTAACAACACTGGCATTTGACCCATAGGCTCACTTCTATTTTTTTTCAGTGCCATATGATTCACCTGCACTTCCTCTACCCCTGTTCTAAAATGCACTGGCCATATTATCAGTGGAAAATACATTTGTCTGGGACATGCGTGACTTTAACAGTATTCACATGTTTGATAGACAGGTGAAATTTACATGTTATCAAGTGGTGCCAGACACGTAAAAAACTCACATGTATTTTCTGATTCTAAGAACTGGGGGGGGGGGGGGTGGGGGGGGGGGGGGGGGGGGATTGCCAGAAAAAAATTTTACTTCGGTTTCCTGTTTCCAAAGTGTACTGACATCTATTTTGGGTCACTGGTAATCTATAAACCCAATTTGGTATGAATTGAACAATTAGTTTTGCTGCTAGAAAAGAAAAAAGAAAATATAAAATGTGGGGTCAGGCACAACAAAACCCGCTCCTAGCTCGTATTGTAGCTTATTTTGGAATCGATCCAGCTGCTGTCAGCGTATCAATTGCCACTATATATGTGTGAAGTTTGAAGTTAATTGAAATAAAATTGCTGTTTTTATATACATTAGATTTTTTTGCCCATTACAAGTAGGAAAAGAAAACACATTTTAAAACTTCTGTGACCTACTTGTCTCAAAATATTATCACATATATTCTTGGTGATGGGAAATCTATAAACCTAATTTGGTATGAATTTGCTATAGTGTTAAAAAACAAACTGAACCAAAAAAAAAAAAAAAAACCTTGCCTCTTTGGGGGGTGGGGTAAAGATATAGAACTGAAAACATTTACTGAGTATTTTATTTGAATTAAATCAATGTTTTAAAATGGTGCTGCATGTGCTTTGGTGTATCCTGATGGTGATATGCATCTGAATTGCTGTGCCTCACCAAAAACGAATTTCAATGTAGTACAATGTTTTTCAAAGCAATTACCATCAGTTAACCTTTTTTCACAGTCATTTAGTCCCTCGTAATAGTAATCAGCACCTTTAGAAAACAGATTTCCTTAAACTCAAATTAAATTTCTCTTCCTCACATTAACAGTTGTCAGGTCTGGATTACTCGCTGCCCAGATCCCACCTCAGTGGTCCACCTCTGCCCCCTAAAAACAGCACAGCACCTAGTGGTCTAGCTCCACCAAAACTCCCTCACTCCCGTCAAGTAAGTCACACTGGAGTTATTTGTATATTACTGCAATATCAGTCATTAAAAGAATGTGATATTTCCTCAGTTACAAAAATCTGAGGAGTTAATTGATGGACAGTACTGCAGTGACTCTCCATCTGTAGTGTGAATACACTGTGTGTAGTAGCTGATGCTGGCATAATTCTTGTGACATTTTTTGATACGTTATTTTTTTCTCTCTTTTGCAGGCTCGCAGCAGTAATGAAGCAGGCAGAGCTCACAAACAGACCAACATCAAACGGTGCTCTGCAAATTGCTGTTGTTGCTCTAAGAATAAGTACATTAATATCTAATAATACTGAATCCTCTTGCTGGAATATATTATTTTTTGAGCTATGTCAGTGGGTTGAGTGCTATAATTATATTTTAAACATGTACTACAGTGTTGACTCCAGATTATTGTTAATGTATAAAATAATTGTGTCTTATTATAATCTGAACCACTTTAATATGAATATGTACTTGCCCCATTTGCCCCATATTATTCAGAATATCTTTATTGTTATTGTCTAGTGCAAACAAGGAAATTGAAAGTGCATTCTTTACTGTTGTAGGAGACTGTTAGTTCATCTTATACTTAATTGTCTGTCTTTGGCGGATTTTTTTTTTTTCCATTTAGGTCTGAG
Source organism: Siphamia tubifer (assembly GCA_020466265.1). Classification (NCBI taxonomy): domain Eukaryota; kingdom Metazoa; phylum Chordata; class Actinopteri; order Kurtiformes; family Apogonidae; genus Siphamia; species Siphamia tubifer. The sequence continues at coordinate 25,759,856 of CM035798.1, forward strand.
GTGGAGCAATTAAACAGCAATGAAGAGGAAAACTCAAATTGGTCTACATTGTCTCAGCCCCGCCCATTTTCTAAGAGGTGAGTGATAAATGTTCACTTACACCTTTAGCATGTGCTGTACTGGGCTGATCCCTGCTGGCGTTGTTGTTTATGAAATAAGAATAGTGCTAAGAGAAGTTTGCAACTCATACATATGGTGCTAAAAGGAGATAATAGAATTTTTTAACATAAAACAATACAAAAACTGGGGATGTAACATCAGATTCCACAGGTAGACAGGGTCAGGATAGTGAGAGTCTGGGTTATGGTTAGGAGTTGAAATAACTATATTGCCTATCCCATTCTTAATCCATAGGGTTTAATCTGATGTCAGTTCACCCTGACAGCTATAACAGCTTCAACTCTTCTGGAAAGGTTTTCCACAAGGTTTAGGAGTGTGTTTGTGGGATTTTTTTCTTCCAGAAACATTTGAGAGATCACACACTGATTATGGATGAAAAGGTCTGACTCTTACTCTCTTCTCTAATTCATCCCAAAAGTGTTCTATGGGGTTAAAGGTCATGACTATGTTCAGGTCAGTCTAGTTCATCCATATGAAACTCACTCATCCATGTGTTTATGGACTTTACTTGTGTGTGGGTAAGGTTTAACTGCAGGCACACAGCAAGAAGGCCCAGGTTCGATTCTGTGCAGGCCTTTCTGTGTGGAGTTTGCATGTTTAGACTCAGACTTAGACTTAGACTTCCTTTATTGTCATTGCACAAGAGTACACACAACAGTGGGATTTTTGTGTCTGGATGGGTTTCTCCCATCACCCAAAAATGTGTTTGTTAGGGCAAAATCCTCCAGCCAGGTTATTCTGCCCATGAGTCTGGCTCTACAACTGGAGATGGGTGTCATACATGGCTACCCACTGCTCCTTACAGGTGCCCCAATGGCATGAAGGATGGGTTAAATGCAGAAGACAAATTTCATTGTACAGTGTATAATGACAAATAAAGTACTTTACCTTTAACTTAGTGCTGTGCTATGGGAAACACACACACACACACACACACACATACACACACATACACACAGCTGCAGAACACTGCATTGTCATATTAAACTCTATGGATTAAGAAGGGATACCACTTAAGTATATGTCAAGGAAGGCAAGTGAATACTTTTGCAGATGTAGTGTATGTCAGAGTCTGAGACTATGGAGAGGTTATAACGGCAGCAATGATCTGGCACCGCACCTCAGCATAACAGCTGCTTCTAAAGGCTCCCAACTGAGACCTGCTCTGGGTGCAGTGGCAGAAGGTGAAACTGATAATGAGTCTGAGGGAAAGGTCTGTGGCACCATGACAAATGTTAAATAACTCAATAATGCAGCTTTATTTCCATGTGTGTATTTTTCATTCAAACAGCACCGAATTCCTGACAGAAGCTAATTTCGTTGCCTCATCTCAGAAAGATGAAAGTAAGTTAAGACATGATGTTCATGTTACCTGCTATCCTTGTATTCTGTCTTATACTGCGTGATGTATCATAAATTCATACCATGCACTTTTATTCATAACTTCAGCCTATAAATAACTACTGTATTAATGCCATGCAGAGCAGGGGCAGATCTAGCCATTTTGAGGCCCTAGACAAAATATAGACCTGGGGTCCTCATTCTTGAAACACATTCATAAGTCTTAAAACTTATAAACACAAAGCCCTCAAAGTTTTAATTTTCTAATTTTAAATCGTCAGTCGTGTTTATTCTGAGGATAATCTCCTCATATTTGCACTGGTCCTTTCTGTACAACTAAACAGCTTTCAGTCTGTCAACTTTTCTGGCCAATGTACCAGGTCATCGCCTAATATTACTCTGGTTTTGGGCGACATAAATGTGTTCTGGCATATTACTCCTCCCTGCTGTTTAGATATCAGGATTTCAATAATACTTTAATATATATCATTTCATTTTTAAAGGGTTTTTATAAATCCTCAAATGTTTGTGCAATTCTGAACTACAATTATGTCACAAATATCCTTATGTGCATTAGAGCTCATGAGTGAATTGTACATATTAAATATACTAAATATTGTGTGTGTACTATTATTCTTATTATTTAATTTTTTATTTATATATTCCTCTTTTTTTTAGGTGCAGCAGCATGGGTCGGACCCTCCACTCCAGTGAAACAGAAAAGAAAACATATGGAGAGGGAACAAAAAAGAGCAGGACACAAAAAAGACAAATGTGGCCTTGGAGAAATTACAAGAACAATGTCATCCTGATTTTTTAAAAAAATGTGGACCTTCAAGATTAAATTAATTGAAACATAATGGGTTCTGGAATATCATTAATTTAAAAGTTATATTAAAGTAAATGACAAAGGTGACACATTCAGCTGAAATTTTCTCTAAACTTGAGTTGAATGTGTAGGAAGGACAGAAGAAACCCAGACTGAGGCGTCCTACTGTTGAATAATCACACTGTCATCATTCCTTCTTAGTTTCTAAATACAGTGTTGCACAGTCATTTTCATAATTACAGTGTTTACTGAACCCATCACTGCAGCTTCTGTTATTTCTGTTAATGTTTTTTATTGATATTTATATGAGTGGCTTCATTGTGGGCAAATAGAAGGATAAATCAGATATCTTTACCAGATAAATGTGCTTAATTACTAACATCTGCCTCACATCAGTACTGTAAAATACTGTTTTTATAAAATCCATCAACTGCTTTTGTGATACTAAAACAAATAAACTTGGAACTAAGACATCAGTCACTTTGTGAGATGATGATCATTACAGCCACAAAAGTATGAAAGACATGGAATGGGACTATACCAATTTATTTTATTTAGTGTTTATATTCCAGCTTATTTATGTGGAGCCTGGATGTACGAGGCACAACAACTGTGATGTTTCTAAAATGTGTGGGAGACAAGATACAGGTTGTAAAAGAAGAGATGTCATTCACGACTCAGGAAGAAAAAAGGGGTGAAACAGATGAAAAACAGGCGATTTCTTTAAGAGTTGGATGAAATTACTTCTCCAATCCAGGGAAGGAATTCACACACTTTGACGTAGACTCCTGGATAATTAGGAAGGGCGCATCCCTGGCCCCATGACACTAGCCCATGGACTTCACCAAAGCATACCAGAGGGCTGCCGGAGTCCCCCTGATGAAACAGACCAACAGTTACACTCTGGTTAACCCTTATTCTCACACTGAGCTGGGAATGGTGTAGGAGCTGCTTTCACATTTTAAACTCACATTACAAGCATCACGGCCTCCTTCCATGTACCCGGCGCACATCATCCTGCGTGTGATCTTGCCAGGGTAGGCATTCTCACAGTCCTCGTTGTTTAAAACGGGCACATCCAAGCACTGCAGACGTGTGGGCATGACCGCTGTTCACAGGCAGAACATACAGATACCGACTGTTACCTCCATATATGCGCCAAAAAAGTCACCACCTGGATTTAACTAAGTAAATAATGCCCCCCACTGTATAATTACTAGAGCTGTCAAATGGTTGCAGTTTTTAATCACAAGGTTCCTATGGATTAAGCACAATTAAATGTCATTCCTTTTTTTAATGTAAAATTCTAATTTAATTTTAAAAATGAATTTATTTTTCATGAAAAAACAGACTCAAGAAAGAAGACAATATATATATATATATATATATATATATATATATATATGTGTGTGTGTATTTAACATTTTTTGTTGCAAGTTACACTAGAAAAATGCCCCTTTAAAAAACAAATAAAAAATGTGAATTAAAACAAAAAATCTGCCAGTGGAACAAGTGAAAATATCTCTTCATACTTATGATTAGACACAATCACCTAAAGAGATAAAAAAAATTAGACAATAGAGCTTGAAAATCTTATTTCAAGAAATTTCACCAAGATAACTTTCACTTTTTTCATTGGCATATTTTTATTTTGGCTTGAATTGGAAAAATAAATCTACCGATGAAAAAAGTTACAATTATTTAGAAATTAGAAAAATACACAAAATACATTGACCAAAAATACCTGACCAAAGCATTATTAAAACCTGGAAGGTTAGTGACAACCATCATCTTCAAGGTGTAAATGTGGACAGGAACACATTTTGAATGATCTATTCTGATTACCCTGAGTGATCCCAATCACATACATGTTTGGTCAAATCAAACTGTAAAAGAAAAAAGTGGTGCCAGACACAACAAACTGAGTGGCTGTTTACGCAAGGACGATTGCGGTTAAAAACAACAAAATATTTTATCATAAGTGCTGTTCATTTACATGAGAATTGAGTTTTTATGGGTTGAAAACAAAAATCGCATTCCATAGTGGAAATCTTGAAAACTATCCACTAATGCATTTCCATCTCACGGTCGAAAACACAAAAATATTGCTGTGACACACACGCATTGACAAGGCAGTGTTCAATCACAGCACCATCTAACAGCCTGGCAAGCATTTCCAATCGAATTCCACACACTCTTGCATCCCTGTATGCACAGATATTTCTTAATATAGATTTCTTGGTGCTTTTCATTCTCTTTCATCCTTCACCTGAGGTGCCAGATGATATTATCAGTCTTCATGAGCTTCTCGTTGCCCTCATAGATCATGTTCTTTCAGCATGATCATGTAAATGTGGATAAAAAGGTTAAGATGAAACACCAGTTTTGCATTTTCTCTTCCGATCGTCTCCATGTATAACCATAGCCTGAAAGTCTTTGAAATACCTTTGGATTTACTTCATGGATGACAACAAAAATGCACCCCTTAAAGAACATTTGACAAAATCTTCAAAAAAACCAGCAGTGTTTTTATTTTCTGCTTCTGTGCAAACTTTAAAACTAGCTCTTTTGTCATTTGAGTGTCTATTAGGAGCTCACCATCTCCTTCCATGGCGGTGTTACCCCATCCAGACACAGAGCAGAGCATCCCCCCGTATGGACACCCAGTAGGCAATGAGATGGGTGCGACTGCGTTGGTCACTTCCACTGGGTGGTAGAGCTTGATCAGCATGATGTCAAAATCCAGAGTCTGGTAGTCATAACTATTCACAAAGAAGAAACTTAACATGGATCGACTGTAGATTTTTATAATTTGATCTTTTTACATTTTTTTCATCCTTCACCTTGGATGCCAGATGATGTTATCGGTCTTCATGACCTGCTCGGTGCCCTCATACACTCTTAGATCATGTTCTCCCAGCATGATCTGCATGGCATAGGGACTGAAATAAGAGGTAACATATGTTACAAAATATATAAAGAAGTAATGTGGTAATTGTAGTTGTAAATGTAGTTACACTGTAAATAAAAAAGACTGTCGAATGAACACCAAAAAAGTTGTAAGATTGCAACAAAAAAAGTGAACATACAATGCAAAATTGTTTATTTGACAAGACTTTGTATCAACAATTATATTGAATATAGCTGTAGTTTTTATAGGAAGAGTATGTTAACAAAGATTTATATGTAGAAATTACATATTACTATTGTTTTAACAAATAAAACTGTAAATTGAAAATTGAAAAACAATGTGGTGCCGTTCAAACTGCAAGACCACAATGTTTCAATATTCACTTAAAAAAAAGTCATAAAACAAGTAAAAACTTGTGTAATGCATGGATACAGATTGTCCAAAGACTAAAGGGTTGGTGGTTCAAATCCTGGCTTTAGCTGTCCACATGTCAAATTGTCCTTATTAGACAATTAACTCTAAATCTCTCCCAATAGACCCTGGTGGATTTACAAAGTCCTTTAGACACTATGGAAGTGTACATAAGTGCATTCAATTTAAATCCAGTTGTAAAGGTCAGAATAGTAACCATAGCAACTTCAGAAGCTGTAACTGCTATATTTAATTCGCAGAAAAACACGGCGAACAAATGTATTTTACTCATATTAATATACCAGTATTTTTGGAAATCCTTCTAACCGCCAAGCTTTTATTTTGGTAACTTCCTGTTGAGAGGAAAAGGAGAAAGGAAACAAGATGGACATAAAAGAAGCATAAAAGTATATAAAAAACAAAGTTTTAGCTTCAGTCAAGAGGAGAAAAAGGTTTGTACAATGTAAAATGAATTGTTTTAAAGCTATAGGATTTTTTTTATTATTAGAGATGTAATGTGAATGTGTTTATGTAGGAAAGTGACTAATGTAGGAGATAATTTTTCTGTTAAGGTCATGACTGTTATTGTGATTGTACCTATTTGTTCTCGTTCTAGCTCTTATGTTGGTTGATGACTAAAGAAAGGAACCAATAAAGTCATTAAACCATCAGTTCTGGCCTTCTCCACAATTGACAGGATGCTACACCAGTGTTAAATATACATTTAAAGTTTTAAAGTTCTACAAAATGATACTCAGTAAATATGTTTATTGTGTGTTTTACAGTATTATTCTACGAACCACTGCTGCAGGTTGTTTCCCTCCATAAAAACAACATTTGTTTTACAGTGTGCACCAGATATTTTGCTTACTTGTACCAACAGTGGGCGACAGAGAGCACCCACTGCTTGTTGATGAGCACCCCACCACAGAAGTGATAGCCATAGTTGAGGGAGGCCATATAGGGACGAGAGTGGGCCTCACACTCCTGCCCACCAATGATCCTGCCATCCCCCCGGGGAACTGCCGCTGTTAAGAAAGGAAGAACAAAAAAATAAAAGAATGAGGAATACTAGTGTTTCACAGTCTCCTCTGTGTCCGTTATGAAGGTATATCTGTATGTTTATGTGTGTATTTTATGTCTTTACCAGCAGCTCCAACCATCAGCAGCAGAGCCAGCAGTCTCATGGTGTCTGGTGAGTAATCAGAAGACACCTTGACACACTCCGGCTTACATTTATATCCCTGCGGCTCACCTCTTCCCCCCTCCCCTCTGACTGTTGACACCATCTGTGTCCTTACACTCTGAGTATTAAACCAAAACTATCTCTCTTCATGTTTACCGATGACACCGCCCCAGTGGTTATATCATATGTATACCTGTATCACAAATATGGATCAAGGTCTCCACACATTTAACACCTGTCTCAGTTTCTCTCATTAGTCACTTATTTTTGGCAGCAGATAATATATAAGCAGCCATTTTTTTCCCCCATTTGATTAAGGAGAATTCATAGAACAATTACCAGTAACACTTTATAATATCTATACACTTTCCACCATGTATTAACCATTTGTTACCCATGTGTAAATGGTTTGTTCATGATGTATTAACCATTTTTTACTTACTTGTTAATGTTTATTAATGTATTGCTTATACACAATTAATCATAAAGCAGTTTTTCACACAGCTACAAATGGTTTGTTCATAGAAAAGAAGAACAAATGCTTTGTTCATGATGAATTGTGTATGAATAAACCATTAACAAATAGGTAACAAATGGTTAATACATAATTAACAAATGGGTAAGAAACGGTTAATACATAGTGAATTGTTTGTAGGTATTATAAAGTGTTACCCAATTATCTTTATTTAACCAAAGATGCTTATTCATAACTTCATCTATAACAACATCAGGTTTAACTGAAAAGAAATATAACATTCCACTTATCACTGTCCTTGAAAAAAATAGTAAGAGAGCTGTGAAAAAAATCATCTGTTGTTTTGTATGCTGTGTTTTTATGTCATGGCCAAAACAAACAACAGCCTTCATGTGTAAGAATTGCAGACAGAGTTTTATCAATTGTATTTTATCAATCTGTAGAATCACACTAACACTGCTGTCAAGTTTCCTTAAAATGGCATCAGTATCGACAACAGGAAAATACAGTGTTTTAACATCAATGTACACTTTGGCTAAATGCATTCAACTCTCAGTGAAATACAGAATTAAATCTTCATGACTGGGGAGAACTCAGTCTGAAATGATTTAGCTGATATGTCTGAACTGTATCTTTAGCTCAGTGACAGGTGCAGAAAATATCTAATAATGTAAAATTCTCTCCTGAAAAGCTGTGTGAACAAGACAATCTGCAATGCTAAAAATATGTCCGATATGCATCAGTTATTTACGGAGCAGAGGAGATAAGGTTATTTTTCAGGGATTGGAGTGGGAGGACAGATCACAGGTGGGTGGGTAAACCTGGGTGTAGGCATGAAGGGGTCGAGGCGGGTGGGGTAGCATGAAAGGACACAGACGAGGTATAAATGCAGTGAACAACAGATGTTTCCCATCCAGTCTGGTCGTAGGAAGGCTTGCGTCAGCCATAAGATGATTGGCCTGATTGTGCTCACGGTCCTTGGAGCTGCAGGTAAAGCATGTCTGGAGAGTCTACAAAGGCTCTAGGATTAAAACAAATGCACATGTGATAAATGTAAAGTCTTTTTCTATAACCTCTACACCCTAGCTGCAGCCCCTTTGGATGACAAAATTGTAGGTGGGTACGAGTGCACCCCTCACACCAACCAATGGCAGGTATCCCTTAATATCGGCTACCACTACTGCGGCGGCTCCCTCATCAATGACCAGTGGATCGTATCTGCAGCTCACTGCTGGCAAAAGTTTGTCTTACATTACTGTATTTCAACAGCTTTATATCATCACTGTCATTGGGGTAATATTAATAATTTTCTTTTTTACAGCCCCTATGCACAGATTGCTGTTTTGGGTGACCACCACATCTGGGTTAATGAAGGAACAGAGCAATACATGTCAGTGGATGCCATCTACTGGCACGAGCAGTACGATTACAAAACCCTGGACTATGACATCATGCTGATGAAGCTGGCTCACCCTGTCACAGTCAATGAATATGTCAAGCCCATTGCTCTGCCCAAAGCTTGCCCCAACCCTGGAGACATGTGCAAGGTGACTGGGTGGGGAAACATCTACACTGATGAAGGTGAGATGGAAAAAAACAATAAAAAATAATATAATGTTACTCATAATAGTAGATATAAATAGATTATTGTACCCTACTGCTAAACTGCAGCAGCAGCAAAAATAGAAAAGAAAACCAAAAAAGAATAAAAACAAAAAAAAATTAGAACACAAGATTTTTGATGTGTTTAAGAGTGAAAATTGTAGATGTGAACTATTGTCGTCTTTGACTTTGGAATCTTAGTTCATATCCCCTTAACAAAAGGGAATTTAAAAGCTTAGATGCCTCTGATTAAGAATGATAATAATGGATTGGATTTATTTAGCACTTTTGCAAGCACCCAAAGAACTTTACATTATTGATCCATTATTCATTCACTCTAACATTCTCCCTCTGGTGAGGGTAAACTACATGTGTAGCCACAGCTGCCCGGGGGCAGACTGATGTGGCTGCCAATTTACACCAAACAGCCCTTCTTAACCACCACCAAACATTCATACACTAGTGTGAGTGGCACTGGAGGCAAGGAGGGTGAAGTATCTTGTCCAAGGACACAACAGACTGACTAGGACAGAGCGGGATTTGAACCACTAACCCAACGGTTATTGGATTACCCACTCTACCAATTGAGCCATGTCCGCCCTCTAATGAACGCGTCCTGAGACTAACACGTCAAACATACTTAACAAACGGAGAGGGGGGTTGGATTAAACAAATTACTCCCCCTCCCACTCCTAAAATGTACATTTTAAGTCCTATTTTGTTTTCATTTATATGTAAGCTATACATTTTCAGGTTTCTTTCAACTCTGCATTGAAGAATGATCATTTTGTTGTATATTCAAAGTGCACTAAACTGAACTAAGGTTGACCTTTTCAAACCCCTAACAGACCCAGAATGGACACATCACACTTATATTAAAAGTAGTGATGTTATGATCTAATGTTAGTATTTGTGATATGGTTTTAATAAAAAATACAACTGATAAAAAGTAGTAATCCAACATTTCTGACTTGCTGTATGTTTCTTTATGCTGTTATCTGCAGTGTTTAACCCATTTAATCTCCAATGTGTGGAAGTCCCCATTGTGTCTGACAAGGATTGTGAAGCCTCCTATCCGGGAAAGATCACTGAGCGGATGCTGTGCGCTGGATATCCAGAGGGAGGCAAAGATGCTTGTCAGGTTGTTTTAATACCACTATACAACACATATAAATTAATAACAGACAGGGCCATTTCTAGCTTTGTGGGGGCCCTGAGCAAGATGCTGTTTGGGGCCCCGAGTTTGTCAAACTGCATTGAAGACATTCCTAAATCCTTTAGATCAGTGGTCCCCAACCCCCAAGCCGATGAATGGATGGATGAATTGGTACCAGGTATCTTGTAGTTATTATCTGAGTCTGAAGAATCTTTTATTTAGAAAAATTACCAGTTACTCTAGATTCCATCTCTGTCACTTAAATGCCAAAAATGTAAACCACATGTTAGCAAAGTAAGTAAAAAACAAATGTCTTTGGAAAGTTTATTTTTGAAGAGGAAAAGGCCCACTGAAGAGACAGAAGAAGAGCCTACAACTTCAGAGAAAAGGAAAGCTTTTAACAGACAATACCAGTTGTACAGTTGTAATATCAGTTGTACTTGAAATAGGGATTCATCACGACAGGTGATTCCCACAGACAAGCCCACTCTGTATAATTTGTGGCAACCAATATAAACAACCGTGGTAAAATTGTCAAACATTGACCGGTCCACGGTAATAAAAAGGTTGGGGATCACTGCTTTAGATGGTCTAATAAGATGCTACAATCTATTATGGTTCATGAGGACAACAGGCTATAATTAAAATTAAACATCTGTAGTCAAACTGATAAAAAAAGATCTATAATCTGATGTTTGTTGCTTGTTGCTTTAAACATAAACTACAACTGCTGAGATAACTTCGTTTTGATGCCATTCTGGTGGTTATTTTGTTTAATATTCTTGTTAACGGAAATGGTAGGTGGGTAGCTGTCAATCATTGTCATCATACTTATCTGTGGCCCACTGTGTCACTAACTATGAGAGTGCAGTCCAACAATGATGTAATGACGCCACAAAAACACCAGCCACACAGACAATAATAACAAAAAATGAAATAAAAAATTGAGACTTAGTTGCCTTTGTTGACAGATAGGTAACCTGGCATGGGATTTCAAATGGCATCATGACCTTTGACCTTGAGTGACCTTAAAAGGTCAAAATCACATATTTTCAAATAGTCATAACTCCAAAAAGAGTGGCTATAAGTACTCGGTTGTTATTGTTGACAGATCAGAAACCATATACAGGCTCCAAAATGTCATTACAACCTTTGACCTTGAGAAACCTTGAAAGGTCAAACCTATTGTCTCATGTTTTGAGAGGGAGATGTCCATTACGAGCTAAAATGCTTGCGAGGGGCACGGTTTGTTTGGCCTGGCACCACTTGTTACAGTTTATATTAATTATATACTACGTTATTTTTTAAATTATATAATGATGTAATAAACACATGGAATGGCTACAGATGAAAATAGGACATTTTAGTTTTCCTCAGATTAGGCTGTATATAAAGTTTTGGGGGCCCTTGGTGGCTCAGGCACCCTAAACATTAGCCTTAGTCACAGGTCACTGTGAAAGATTCTTATGATTGCATGAAGCACTTACCTTGTCTTCTTCTTCCTGTGTCATGTTCAGGGTGACTCTGGTGGTCCTCTGGTGTGTAATGGTGTCCTGCAGGGTATTGTCTCTTGGGGTTATGGCTGTGCTCAGCCTAACTACCCAGGTGTTTACACCAAAGTCTGCAATCTGTTACCCTGGATCAACGACATCCTCGCCAGGTACAGCTAGGCTGCAATCTCTAGTCACTGAAGAACTAGAGACAACATGAACCCGGAGAAGGTGAAGAAGGCCAAGACAGGAGACAGCAGTGAAATCACACAGAAAAGCATCATCACAGCAGCAACAAGCAAAAGACAAGCTGGAAACAGAAGAGGGTGTGGGATCAATAAAATATACGTTGTGATGCATCAGTGTGTTTTGACTATATTTATACTTGAGTCAAAATTGAGCTGTGATTCAAATCAAAAGAATTTGATTGACAGCGAAGAAGTGTCCTTAGTTTTAGTGCAATACAAGGACCCGTATTGTATAAAGTACTGCAAAGTCACATTTTAGTAAAAGTACCCGACCAAAAAAGGACTTTGGAACAAGTTCAAGTCACCAACTGAAAAGCTACTCAAGGATTTAATTTTATTGATTCATTCCACTCTACATGATTGGAAAGGAGCGGGGTGAAGAAAAATTACAATACCTGTCCCCTTCTTGAAACAGCTGTTTACATCAGATAAGCAGCCAGTTTACACACAGTTTACATGACAGGCAACAAAAATAATACAAATCCATAATTATTTAATTCCCTGTTTTTTAGAAAGCATTTCTATTCTCTTCCTATAAAACCTCTTAAACTGAAAAACATTTTTACAGGTTTTCTTATCTATTGCCAAAGATTAGTAAGTATCTAGCATTTACTATACATAAATGTATCACATAATCTACATTTAAATACTCAAGTAATGAAGGCAGAAGCGCAAGTAAGTTAATAAACTGATACGTACAATGTCACAGAGCAAACCAAATACAGGACTCGGAGACAGTGAATCAGATTTATGATATTTATTAGTGTTAGTACAATTAATAAATAAGGTCTTCTTCTCTGCTACGCTGTTTGTCTGGGGATTAGACTCCGTCTGCAACTACAGGAGAGAGTGAGGAAACAGCAGTCAGCAAAATACAGTTCATAGACAAGCAGTCCAGAAATATCGTTAGCATATAGCAGGAGATCGAGCCAGGAATTCAATGTCTGATGAGGTACCAAGAGAGAACAGGCAGAATCAGGGTCCAAAACATGCTAAAGGTCAAACACTGGGGGGGTAAGGATGCCAGACAAAAAGCCAGAGATTCAAGACAAGGTAAATACCACTCATAAGTAGCAGCCAAAGCAGTACAAACTCATAACCAACAGACACAGGGTTTAAATACCAGTGAAAACAGGTGAGACACATTGTGACTAAATTAATGTGGTGGAGAAAACACCAGTGACAGGAAGTAAAGAAAGACAAGTGCACATGAACTCTCATAACAAAATAAAATCCCAAACACTAACAAAGACATAAAAATTGAGAAGACTTACAAAAATAAGACAAAAACAGAACATTACACTGGATACTGGATTCATAACAATAACAACCAAACCAATTAGAAAGTAGGCTATATTGAGGATTTTAAAACATGGTAAAGTAAAAGACAAGCACTTAAACTATTGAAAATGATGCCCATACCACATGCTTCGAAAACAACCTAAACAAGAATAGACCACTACTGCTGGGATTAGAAATTCAGATTCAGAATTTTGAACAAATAAAAGCAATCTATGAAATGTATGTGTTAGAGACCAAACAGTAATACAGTAAGACGACATTATTAAAGGCTTCAAAAATGGGGGTTTTATTCACCCAACAAAACTCCAACAGTATTATAAATTAAAATGACAAAGGTTAGGACCATAAAAGAGGTCACCATAACATAACTGTACTCATAACCTGGGTGCAAATTGCTGGGGGGTATGGGGGGGTCCCTAATCTGGTTTTGGATATCACCATAAAGTCTGTGCGTCTTTCTGATAGTATGAACACAAAATGCCGGAAAGACATGTAGCTCACAGCCGGACCCGCGAGGCACCTTAACGCTGACCATTCCTGACCCACCCTGAGGTGGTTGCGGCGCACTGCTGGGGAGGAAATGTGCCCAGCGGGAGCACAAGCCACACCCGGGAGGAGGTCCAGGTTTGAATGTGGCCTGTGTCATCTGCTCAGTTTGACTTGAGAGAACCAATCCCCGGTCCCGGGCGCACCGCTGTACCGTGCCCTCGCACACAGGGAGCAGATAAGGCCACATGAACTGAGCCATCAAAGAAAACTATTAATTGTAAATGTTTATTTAGTGATTTGAGCCTCATTTATTTTATTTATGTGGGAATGAAGGTCATAACATTCGACGCAAGCTTTTTTTTTTGTTAAACCCCCCCCCCCCTCTGGTTTTTGGATAAATCACACCCTGCTCATAAAAATAGTTGATGCAGGAAAAATGAAGAGAATAACCTGACCTAACATAATATGACAAAACCATGCAATGCTAAATGGAAAAACAAAATGGACACCCAAATACAACTGAGTATAAAGAAAAACTACACTTGGGTAGCTACGCCTTTTCCCACAAACCAGGAAGGACTCCCACCATGCTCAAATAATGAATGTAAAAAATATATAATTTCTTGTCCTACAGTGTTTATTTATTTATTTATTTAACCTTTTCTTTAACCAGGAACCATCCCATTGAGATTAAGAAAGTCTTTTACGATTGGCAGCTGTTGTGTGCACACCATAAAACAGTGTAAGGCTAAAATAAATACAAAATGAACTAAACTGTGTATAGTAAATGATTGAATGAAGTGATGATAAACTAAAAATAACTAAAAATGAGAATTATACCATGTGGGGTGATAAACCAATTTATTTTTTTATAACAATACTGTGCATTAAAAATGTATTGGAATAGAATTGAGTTAGGAAATGTAGTGAAGTAAAAGTGAACGTGAACAGAACAAAAAAACTCAAATTCTCTTGAGTACATTAGTGAAGTACTGTTACTTTGTTCCTGTGCAACACTGATAAGGGATGCAAATTATATTAGCTCATGAACAACTTCACTGTATTACATGTGAACACGCGCAGGTTTATATTTGATGGTTTTCATCAAAGTGTGTTGTTTGTTGCAACAGAAGACAAACTCTGCTGGAGTAGTGTTAATGATGTTTTGTCAGACTATTGGCACAAATAAGTGCTGGCATTTCTCTAATGTGTTTCTTGGATGTATAATTATAATAGTTGGAAAGAAAAGGTACAGGTGTCACAAAATATACTTTAATAATTGCAGTACAATACACAGATGTTGACAGAAGTCAGACTGAGGCTGAACTTTTCCTAATAAGAGCTTAATTATGAGGTGATGGAGGCAGAGAAACCCAAGAAATAAATGGAGAAAAGGATTTTTGGGAAGCACAGAAACCTGAGTTGTGTTTTTTGTAAAGTCAACAGGAAAAAAAAAGTACTCCACTTATTTTTCCCATCATAATGCTCTTAGAGAATGTTAGTTAAAGTTTTGTTATGAGCACATACACACATTAGATAACAAAGAAATAATGCTATATGGACAAACACATTTTTTGGTGCTTGGATAAGGAGAGGGAAGAAGTATAATTTATTTATAGTCTCCCACTTTTCACAAACTAATTCAATTAATTCTGCTGCCTTTCCTTTGCTCACACTTCATGTGCATTTTATATATATATATATATATATATATATATATATATATATATATATATATATATATATATATATATATATATATATATATATATATATTATAAGCATATATAATAAGCATATATAGCATATATATAAGCATATATATATATATATATTTATTATATATATATATATATATATATATGTATATATATAATATATATATATATTTATTATATATATATATATATATATATATATATATATATGCTTATGTTTGTGATAAACTTTATTTTCTTGGAGATTTCAGTTCTTCTTAAATGATAATGTAGACTACAGAGGAGCATATGGTCATGGGCTTTATATGTAGGTGGTCAAGGTTGTGTAGTTTTAGAGCATTTAAATTTCTAAATGTGATTACTCACAATATTTTCTTATATGACGAATATTATTTTCTCATATTAGCTTGCATATATTATACCTGAATAGTATGTTGACTATGCTTCTGTAATATCTGTGTAATTCAGGTCTTTTCTTAAAAATTAAAAAAAATAAAAATAAATTTAAAAAATTGCTTTAAGCTTAATGTAAAAAAAAAAGCTATCTGCTTCAATCTGTAGCATTGTTGTCACATTTTCTGCCAACCATCTGACAGATATTCAGAAGATGGTAAAAGTCATCCTGAACACAGGTTTGTCAAACTGGAGTCAGAACACAGCTAAAAGTGATTAAGAAGGACTCCAGATACTACTATTTCAAAAGCAAATGTCACACTGTCCACAACTGTTTTGTTGTTTGTGAAATGTTCGTAGAAAGTGTCAACTGTTGCAGACAATGATGGCACCGATACTGTTTCACTGTTGTCAACTAGCTATTTAAGATTAATTAACATCAGGGGTGTGATGATTTGAAATCTGTTCTTCACAGATAGATAAGACAACTGTGCACTGTAAACCCGAATGTTCAGAATAATAATGAAATATATTCAGTTGTGAATACTCCAAGTATCAGAAATAGTACTAGAAACTCAAATGTATTCAGTTGTTGTAACATGTTCTTCTTTTTAAGTACTTCCAATTAATATTTTTTATTAAGGGGAACTATTGTGGATATAAGTGAACATAACTTAAAAACATATGAGGTATAACTTAGTGGATTTAAGTCATTAAATGCTGAGAATGATATTGTACTGTTATTTCTATTGTTTCAAACAAGGATGATTGAACAAAATAAACTTAACTGATGTAGTAGATACCGAAATACAATTTCAGAGAACTCCAAATAAACACCAATATCTATCACACCCAAAAAAACTGCAATCAAAAAACAGTCAGTGTGGTTGTGTAGTTTACAGTATATCAGCCGCTCCATTTTGAATGTTGAGATGTCCTCTTCATCATTATCAGAGTGAAAGCAGATATGTGATGAGATGGGATTTGCCAGGAAACCACTTCAGTGAAAAATTAAAAAATAATATAAATAAACAGAAAAACTGAAACCTCCTTTTCCCCCAGTGACCCCCATGACCCTAGTGAGAATAAAGCGGGTTCAGATGATGAAACGAAATGAAACCTTTTAAACATAATCTTTGCAAAACACGGATTTCTAAATCAAGGGTCTGAAACTGAATTATTGATTGTTTTCAACGGCAGAAGACATACCTGCTCTAATGAGTTGTGAAATTATTTTTTCATACACGTACCTCCACCACCTCCTACCTCTGTAGATCCCCCAGGCTGCATGAAAAGTCTAGTCAGATTCTGACAAAAAGAAGAAATAAATGAAGAAAACTTCACAAAATCTCTGAAATTCTGCTACTGTATGAGACAAATGTGCAGTGGACATGTTGCCAGTTGTAGTTTTGGCCTTGGGTGTCAACACAGAGCAGGGTTATCATGGACAAAGACTTCTATTCCATCTAGGATCCACAGAATATCATGTCATCATTATCTGTGCACCTTATATCAGAGCAGAATTCATTATGTTACAGACTGTTGACCCTTGTGATCAGTACATGGAAGAGTGTTCGCTCTCTCTTTTTTTCTGTCTTTGTGTTTCCCTGCTCTGAATGCCTCCAATTTTCCTTCACTGGAATCTCAATGCCAGTGTTAAGAAAGGATGCTTCACTGGAGAACAATACAGATACAGATACAGATATGGGTACATATACAGATACAGATACAAATGAACTATATAGATTATCAAGGACTGAGAAATTCACTTCTTTTCATTTACACACACATAAACACATACACATATACGAAATTTGAGAAAAAATTGTTGCCACTACAGACTGTTAAACTGAGTCACTGAGGGCAACTCAGTAAATGTATCTGGGTCCTAACACTTAAGACTGAATCTACGAAGATGCCAATTTGTGTGTACTAATTTGAACACAAAATGTTACATGTTGGGTTGAAGTTGATTTATTCAGATTGCTTGTGCAAATGTCAGGTGGTTCAAAAACTTGAATCCACCCTTTTTAAATGAGGACCTTTCATGAGTTAAACTGTTTAAGGATCTGCCAGCGATAATAGGAACAGTGACTGAATGATCCAGACACAGGGAAATGTAATGTTGGAGGAGTTTTATCATAGAAGGTATTGCATGACTCATTCAATCATCTATTTTTTTATTTTTGAGTTGGGAGGAGGGTTGTTGAATTGAGTGGTTGTCAGGGGCACATAATTTTGTCACATTATAGTCTAATGTTGGTACCGAAGTCATCAGATCAACAAACAAAGAATACAACAGAAGTGTACTCAATGCAACCAAGTTGTTAACACTCTGTCATGTTCTAAAATGAATTGCATGATTTTTATACTATTTTATGACCAACAACATTTGTATACTTGTTAACATCAACACTTGTATAATCCACTCACCAGTTAGTGACCAGGTGTCTAATTTGTTAGTGTTGTCTGAGTTTGGAGAAGGTATGTGGCCGCATCTTGCTGTCAAACTAATGCATGTGTTATGATTTGTGAATTGGGAAGTGTTGTGACCCCTGCTGTCCACCACCTTCTACATCTATATGAGGATCCTCTAGTCTCAAAGCAGCACAAATAATTTATGCTGTGTTCCAGACCATTCATAATGTGTCTGACTTTCTGACTTTCAAACCACGACTTGTCATTACGTAGTCATGCCGAACTACCAGAGAACAAGAAATTGTGGGATCTAGATGCTCATGGTTATACGGTACAGTCATTTCTATATTAGGGGTGTTTGTTCTTTGCTAATATGAAGGAAACAGAGGAGGATAAACGGTGCATAAAGCAAGAGAAGCTGTTCTACCTTTTATGTTCTGGGGATGGCAAGTGTGACGTCATAACATCACTTCTGTGTCTTCGGCGCCATAGCGCTAATTAAAAACAATGGCCATAGCAAAGGAACTGGTGAGTTTTTTTTTACTTTCACTACTTCTACTTCACAAAGTCAATGAAAAAATGTGTAAACTCTTACAACTCCAATAGAGTTGTAAATGTGTGTCTACTGTCAGGGGAAGTCTGAAAGGGAAAGTTCAGGTTTCTATGAAGAATAGAATTTACGACGTAGCTAAGGATGTCAGCTGTTAGTCTGTTACTGCTCCCGTATTCTTAGCTTTGTCAGAATAAGTACCTATGGGTTGGTGCCAACTTACTGTCACTGGGAATATCTTAGAAGGACAGTGCCTGAGAGAGAGCTAAAACATTACCTACTACACAAATCAGTAGTTGTTGTCATGTTAGCCTTCAGTGAAAGTTAGCACCATTAGCGCCACAGCGAAAAATGTCCATTTAAGACAGATGTTCAAACTCTCCACATGAACTTAGATACAGACGCCGGATGATCAGCAAAGGTATACGCAGGTGTTGAAAATGTGAATAATGTACAAATATTGTTGTCGGGTGCTTTTACACACAACTAACACAGGGCACCGCCATGTTAACTGCTCGCGCTATTTTGCAAGTAAATCCATTTTCATGATTATAGATCTCACTTACATGATCAGTTTAAGCAATCTTCTCTTCTCATTTTCATCCCAAGGAAAGTGGTAGTCGGATATTGCTTTATTATCGTCATTTCGGTTGTTACAGCAGGGAACACAACACTGCACCATTATAGCTTGCGTTTTCCAGGCCACAGAAATGCTGCGGTGACGTAGGCACTAGTCATCCCCATAGGCTTTATCTGGGTAGAAATTTCTTATTCTACTCAATTGACTGATACCTAGCTAACTAGCATTTGTGTTCACTGTAGCAAGAAACTGCTAATTATGCAGAACATTTACAGATAAATTTTGTTAGAGCAGTAGTTGTTTTAATAAATAATCTGCATAAATGCTGTGTCAATGGGAGCTGCCATTGTTGTTTGATGGGCTATTCGACATCAAACTCAGAGAATCTAGTACAAGTCCATTAGTGGGAAGTCAGAGGTTTGACTGACATTCCAGTGCATTTTCAACAGTAGAAGGTCAGAAAAGTACGAGTTAAAGGTGGCCTGGAACACAGCGTAAGTGTTAAATTACACAAACACACACAGTATACACCGGTATCATGTGTATTTGTGTATGCATTCTCCCTAAGCTTGTTTCTGGGAACCTGTTTAACAGTTTCACAGGTAACCCCCACCAGACTTCACACCTGTCACTGCCCATGGAGCAGCTTCTCACAGGGCCATCAGATAGCACCTCATTGCTTCATCATACACTCATGTACTTTGGAACTTAATGTAAACTGAGTGAAACATAAATGGAGGAATCATATCTCATGTGTCATTGTATTCCTCTACAGTAAAATGTTATCTCCTATCCTCAAAGGAAAAGTAAAATACATTTAGGCAAACGGCACCTGAACAACCACTCAGAAATCAGGTAATATATGCCATCTACATTCTTAAATGTATCTGTGATCATCTGTATTTTTGGTTCCTCAAATGTTTTTTTTTTTCTTTTAACTGTCTTCTCCCTCTACAGTCTTTTTATATATATATATATATATACATATGTGGATTTCTGAATTATGTATTTTCTAAAGAAACTTGCAGGACAAAGCAGTAGTATTCCAAACCTTTTCTTAAGGTTTAGTTATGTGAAACCAAAATATGTTCCTATAAAACTTTCCAACGTTCTTCTTGCCTTAATCTTGCAAAAATCTGTATTTGTACACATGTATTTAATTGTGTGGACATTTGTTCAAGATGAGGCCTAATTGGCACAATTTAGCTGAATACCCCGGTCTGGTCCTTCCTTTAATTATTGTCAAGATGCTTCTGTTGCCCCTCAATTATCATTTCCACCATTTAAGCTCCCAAAATCCTCTGGGCAAGTCTTTTAATTAATGCTGCCAAACAGAGAAGAGCTGCACAACCACAAACAAAACCCTAACAAACAATAGGCAGTCTGGTACAATATGAGTGCAACATGCATGTGTATGTATGCAATTATTCTGGAACCCTGTAAGATGAGGGCCTGATGCATTACCCACAGCCTGGCCATATTTTTTTGGACCACTTTACCAGCACACTTACACTCTTTTTTTCATAGTTGTGTGTTCATTTTTGGCCAGCATCTTAGCTGATGACAGTAGAGTGACAAAACACAATGATGTCTCATGCTCCCTGAACCACTTCTTCACAAATTGAGTCTAATGAATCCTGCCATTGTCATCTTGGAATACGTCTGTGTCATCAGCATAAAAATTATCCACTGCTGCTCAGACTTCATTGTTATGTATATAAAGTCCAGAAATGTAATAAACTGTAAACCTAATAACATTTTTTGTAGCTTTTCATATAATAATCCCACACATGTAATAACAGTCGCCAACCACAAACGTAATACCCGAGGCTGAGGCTGAGCCCAAATGCAGACAAACACACAGATATAAAAATTTCACACAGTTTATTCGAACACAGGAAAAGATAGAATTCCAAGAGGGTCCATGGGGTCCCAGAGGGTCTGGGCCCAGGAAGTCTGTAGTCCAGGATGTCCAAAACTGGGGGATGTGAATGGGACTTGGGTGGGGTTGGTCCGGGGTCATTACCAAGTAGAGGCTGGGGCTCAAGCAGGATCGGCGTCAAGGGGCAGAATACAGGTCGGTACACGGGAAAATCACTCTGTATGTTGGTCAGATGAAGGCAGCCAAGATCCGGGAGGAAAAGCACTGGAACGTGGTCAGGCAGAACAGAGGTCAGGAACGGAGGCAAGCAGGCAAGGGTTGAATAGAATCAGATCAAACAGAGACTCAGGAGATCATGGGATAGCACAGCAATCACATGACTATCTAGCAAAGGAATGATAGACTGAAAGCTGGTTAAATAGCAGCAGTTTGCTGAGCGACAGCTGGGCCATCAGGTGCTGCTTGATCACTCAGGTCAGTAAACTGAGTTAAAGGTGAACACAGATAGAGATGCAGAAAAGCCAGAAAAGAGAAATAATAGACAGAGAAATGAAAGAGAATAGGAAGAGTAGAACTAGACTAAAGAGAGAGAGAGAGAGATTTGATTGACATGGTTCAAACATAGGCTTCTATTATCCTGAATGAAAATACATACTGAAGCTTTTATAATAACATTTCTTAAAAATTGTGGCCCATTCAGTTTTGTCCCTCCACTTGTATTTGCAAATACATGCCTATATGGAATTAGTATCACATGGTGTAAGTGCAATATTTGATCATTATCAAAGTATCCAAAGGTCAAGAAAAATGAGGGAAAAAGAAAGATGAATGAGTATTCATACGTTACTTAAATTTATTTGATATACTAATTCATTATATTTGTGGGAAGTTATTACAATTTTACATTTACAAACTGAAGATTTTTACCATTTCACAAACAAAAATAAATCTGCACAAAAATGGCAAATTTTAAGTTTGTTTAATTATTACATTAAACGCTGCAAATTATGATTACATTGGTGGGGCGTCTCGGCACCAGACATGATGGGGAATCGCTGACAGGGTCAGTCTAAACTCATCAGACCACATAACCTTTTAAGACCAAGTAACCTTTTTCTATTGTAGTCGAATCAGATTATCCTCACTGATGAGTGTCTTAGTCCATATCTCCTGAGTTTTTAATCATGCTGTTGCAGAAACACTCATATTTTCACTAATATTAGAATCTTTTTAACTAAACTGTTATAGCACATGGGTTTATCCTACTGTTGTTTTCCACTACATATAAAGATCCATTGTATCAAAGCACTCCTGAACCACTCGTATGAGGACCTTTCCTGCTCATGTTAAGACTGTTCATTTCTGTTTTGAAGGAAAGACTTCATCTGAAGTGAAAACCAAGGAAGAGACACCACTTATGAATCCAAGTCTAGCTCATTTATACACCGTGTTGGAAAAAGGAAAACAATTCTCCTTTCTGCTATCTGTGTTACCAGCTTTAATGACCCTTCTTGTTACGACAAACTCAGAGCTGCTACGACACACTGAAAATGACACTCGTCTTTTTATGGGGCCTTTTCTTTTGTAGGGATTTAGTCATTTTAATATTGCAGCACACTTTGTCATGTTTGCATATGATCTATTTAAGGAACACCCAGACAGCCCACAGAAGCTGTACCCCCACTCCAGAGCAATAGTGGCGCCTGCCAGACAAATCTACAGCACTGGCTCAGTACTAACAAAGTGTAGAGATAGTCTTGGCTGTGTGAGACTCTATAAACCTGTCACAGCTTGCCCTGCCTTTTTGGCTGCAGAGCTGCCTTTTGACCTGGTGCTGATGTTACACTGTGCTTGCTTTTAAGAGAAAGCTGCATTTCTGTGTCTGTACAGCTTTGGTTAGCTGCTTATCATTGCCACTGCTTGTCAGTGTTGTTTAAAGTCCTTTTGTGTTGGCACAAAGTGTTTTAAGGGAAGAAACTGCACCATTTATTCTGTAACCCTTTCTTTTGTTTTGTATCCAATCAGGGAGGGTAGTAATTGGATTTTTATTTCGGTCAGTAGTTTGATGGTTTTTAT
Source organism: Siphamia tubifer (assembly GCA_020466265.1). NCBI lineage: Eukaryota > Metazoa > Chordata > Actinopteri > Kurtiformes > Apogonidae > Siphamia > Siphamia tubifer. Next base: position 25,783,033 of record CM035798.1, read on the forward strand.
ATTCTGTAAGTAGGGGTTTTGGTTTGTTATTTTGGCTTTTGGAGGCCCTCATGTTCTTTTGGATGCAGAATAAATACCACATTTGGGTCTAAAATAATTTTCACCATTTCTGTCTAGTATAAAACCTCCCTGTTTATCCCAGACATTGAATAACAGCCCTAACACCTCAAAAGCCATTAAATCTGGTGCAACATTTTGGATGAAATCACAAAACCTTAATCTCAATAGTAATCTTATTTTACTCATTTATCACGATGCATGTATGAAATATACATAATATATACTCTAAGTGATATTATCAATAAATACTAATTAATATGTGGCTGAAGTGATTTGGTGGTGCAGTAGTTAACACTTGTGCTTTATAGCAAGAGAGTCCTGAGTTCGACTCCAACACCAGTCAATGGGGGTGGGGCATTTCTGTGTGGAGTTTGCATGTTCCCCTTGGGTCTGTGTGGGTTTTCTCTGGGTCCTCCTTCAGTTCATGATTAAACAGTGCATACTTCTGGCACATTTACAAAGACAAAGGATGTCACAACACTAGATTGGATGTCAAAATACAAAAAGGACTGCAGGTAACCATCCTTATTACACTGTCATATGAAGTGAAAATATGACTGTATTTTACAGCACTGTGACAAACAATTTAAAGTGACACAGGTAAAAATGAAGTGGAAACTACACAGAAGATACATTTGAAGATGTTTATTGACTCAGATGGAAAATGGCTGCATGTTGTTCTTGTTCAAACTCTCCAACAAAAGTGGTTTGAGGATGAATGGCAGCAGAGTACAGATGGTGGACAGGATCCAACTTAATAGTTGGCCATGGTGCGCTCCAGCCAGTCGTTGAAGATGCAGACCTAAAAATGAAGAGGACAGAGTTAGAGGAGGTTCAACTGGACACGGTGTCTTCATTAGATGAGCTGGTTCTTCAAAAGTTACCTTAGCATAGACGCCGGGGTGGTCCTTCTCAGCACATCCGTAGCCCCAGGACACAACACCCTGCAGCTCACCGTTGCACACGACGGGGCCACCAGAGTCACCCTGACAGAAGAAACAGCAGCTTAATTCAACTCAGCACAAAGAAGGAGAAATGGTTCATAAGTGCACAGGTTTATGACACTGATGCCTGGGAAGTCCTTCTGTTCCACCCACCTGGCAGGAGTCCTTGCCTCCCTCCAGGTATCCAGCGCAGAACATGGCTTGGGTGATCATGCCAGGGTAGGAGTTGTCACAGTCCTCATCAGACAGGATGGGGATGTTCAGGCACTGCAGCTTGTTCCTGTCAGCAGCTGCAAATAAAATATGGGTGGAAAGAGATTCAAATAATGCAGTTTGCACCAGTATGTACACATTTGTCTTTTCCGTATATGTGGTCAAAAAGGAAGCACAGTTTATTTCCCAGGATTCCTCTGGATTTTGTTTAAATTCTGATTTGATAAACATTTTTCCATTAGAATACATGGGAGTGTCAATCATAGTGGAGTGTTGAGTCTAGAAACTCTCTTCATTCAGGCAGGGGAAGGTAATCCCACCCCCACAGAGTAAAAGTCCTGCCCTGTATTGGTTCTACCCCTGCATTTAACACAGGTGACTCCACTTTCGGTCCCATCTACCTGAATGAAGAGTTGTGCTGATCCAAATGGGCTGGTTCAGTGAGTGGTTGGAACAAATATGCTAATGTTAATAATGGTGGAAAAGTGCAAACTGTGATATTTCTTTGAACATGAATCAAACCACTGAAATTCACAGCCCTGGGTGGAAACATGTTGTGAACACATGCAGATGTTACTCACTGGAGCTCATGGTGTTGCCCCATCCAGAGACCAGGCACATGGTGCCAGCAGGGGCACAGCTGGTGGGCAGAGCCACAGGCTGCACATACTGGTTCAGGGTGGCGGGCTTGCTCAGCTTGATCAGCATGATGTCATTGTTGATGTTGTAGGAGGAATAGTTGGGGTGACGGATGACGCGGGCAGAGGCGATGAACTGCTCGTGTCCCTCGGTGACCCTGATGTTGTGCTCTCCAAGACGCACCTCAACACGGCTGGAACAGAGCAACAGGGTCAACAACAGCTCAGCTTCATTGTCCCATTAAAACACAGGCTGGCTCCTGCATTTCAAACCTATTGCTTGTGTGTAATACCAGGAAATACGTACGACTTGTAGCAGTGAGCAGCAGACACAACCCAGTTCTCATTGACCAGGGAGCCACCGCAGAAGTGGTACCCAGAGTTCAGAGACACCTGATGAGGCTGGGAGTAGGGCTTGCACTCATACCCTCCGACGATCTTGTCGTCCTCCGTGGCAACTGAAAATCAGACATTTTGGAGAGTTAGTCGTTCAATCATGTTTGTTTTTCTTCGATGGTTATTAAACATCAGACAATATCTGTAAAACTTCTTGTCTTCTTTTGACATCAGATACATTTTATTGTGCAGATTCAGACTAGTTGCCTGAATTGAAGTTGACACTCACAAGCAGCTCCAATGAGCAGAACGAAGACCAGAGACCTCATGGTTGCTGAGTGATCCTGTCGATGAGAAGACTAGACCTGGACCCCTGGTTTATATGTGCAGTGAAGTGAGCTGCCCTGCTCTACGCTCACACTCATTGGTCAGAGAAGAGCCAATCAGGGGAGACAGGTGAGTCATTTACAGAATTACATAAATCAACGCGCATTGCAGCAAGTTAAAGAGATTATAAATTAATATGGAATGTACAAGTGCTATGTATTTTATCTGAAAAAATGCATTATAGTTCAGATGCAAAGTAGACACTAACCTAACACATGATACATTATACAAATATCTTGACTTAATAATAATAAAAATAATAATAATAATAATAATAATAATGATAATAATAATAAAAATGACTGAACGCAAGCCAACATTGTTAACAAATCCAACTAAACTCATGTTTTTTCATAGAATTCATCACTTGTGTTACTTTACCCTCTAACACGTCTGTTGAAATTTGGCTGTTGCACAGGTACTGTACACAACGTCCTTCTATATTTAGACTTGTGTGAACACACACACCTGTAGTGTTCTCAACACCCGAAAAATAAGTTTAGGTTTGGTGGTTGAAGCTGCATGTAAAAAATAGGTGAACAGACTTTAAAGTGCAATAAAATTTATGTCACTCGAATTCACATTTTTAACGTGCCAGTTCTTCATTATTTTATGGTGTATGTGTTCTTACCAACCCAGCTATTATAAATATATCACATTATAGACAAATATGCAATTATATTTTTATAAAAACACATTGAGACTTCACAAACATAAAGAGAAATCAGTCCAAAAATGCTTAATTAACTCAAAAAATGTTTTTAAAGTGCTTTTAGGCCCATACATACACTCCTAAACTGAGGGTTTCTTTCTTCATGTTGCTGCACTCCAACGATAGAAACGGCTTTTCACATTAATAAACCAAAAACAGTTTATGAAAAAGGTCCACACTTGCACTGTAGTGAATGACATGGGTCCCTGTTGGATGGTACATGACGACACAAGTGCATCATGGAGCAACATTTAAACACATGAATCATAACAAACCTAAGTGTCTGTTATTAATAGTTCATTCTCTGTATTATTTTCCAGGATCTTTGTGAATATATTATCAATTAAAGTGTCAGAGTGAGAAGTGATCTTGCTCAGTCTGGTGATAGTTGGATACAAACTTTTGAACTTTGACAATATAAAGTCTTCTGTCATGTTATGTTTCTTTGGATTTAAGAGTGGGATGTTAAAATCCCCACAGATGTACATGACCTTTTGTGTTGATTTGTGAATGTATTTTCCATCCATTCATTAAAGACTTCAATGTTTGATCCATGAGATCTGTATACACAGCTCACTGTTAAAGGTTTAATTTTTCACAACATATTTCTACTATAATGCACTCCATCAACAACTACTGTCATATTTTCAATTATTTCATATTCCAAGTTATTGTCAACATATATTGCCACTCCTCCTCCACTTTTGTTCCTTCTGTTAATATAATTAAATTCATACTCATTCAGCTCAAATTTTTCTCCCTTTATCATGATCCAGGTCTGTGAAATGGCTATTATATTGAATGGAGTATTGAAATGACTGAGATATTCCTTGATTTTATGAACATTTGCATCCATGCTTCTGGTGTTGAAGTGAATCACTGATATCTTATTCATTTGTTTTATCATTATATTGTATACATTTTCTGTGTAGTAACGGCAGCTGATATTGATATTGTTGAACAGATTATTTTCTGCATCAATATTATTTTCCATATCTTGGGTTTTATGTTCACTATAAAGGAAAGTGTCCAGTTCTTTTGAAGTAAAGAGGGGCTAATTGTCATGTTCCGTTCCCTGTGTTTTCTGTTTTCTGTTCTGGCTGTGTGTTTTTTCTGCTCTGTGTCTCTGTTCTGTGTCTCTGTTCCTCACCTTTCACCCTGTTCTGTCTCCTTGGCCAATCACTGATGCAACTCACCTGGTGAGGGCAGCTGAACTCATCAGGTGAGAAGTATATAGTCTGCATTCAGACCTGACTCTGTGCCAGATTATCATGACCTGTTCCTCTGATTCTCCAGCAACCTGTATTTCCCGTATTCCGTGTACCAGTCCTGTTTCTGTCCGACCTCTGTTTTCTGCCTGTGATCCCTGCCTGTCTTTGTTGTTACCGAACCTGGACCGGAACCTGTTAAGCCTCTCGCCGCCTGCTCTGACCCTGGAACGAATACCGACCCTGATACCAGCTGCCTGCCCCGACCCCGGAACGAACCCCGACTACGAGACCCGCCGCCAGCCCCGACCTTGGACCGGAACCGGCCTGAGTCCAGTCTCGCTCTCAGACCGGAGGAGATCACCCGTGCTCCGTCTGGATAAGTACATTCCAGCCCTGAGAGACTTTAAAGGGGACTCTTCCTCACTCATCTGTATTGTATTACTGAACTGTGTGAGAATAAACTACTGCTTGGACTTTTACGCACGCCTCCTGTTTTGCACTTGGGTTCTCCGTGGTCCGTTACACTAATAAAGGGTTCTAAAGGATTCTGAAGCCTTTTAAAAGCTTCTGGAGGCTTTTAAATGCTTGTAAAGACTTCTAAAAACTTCTGAAGACTTTGAAAGGCCACAGGGGTAGCAAGGTGAGCTCTGCATGTAGGCCACACAGGCGGGGGTCTAGATAGGAACTAATAAAGGGTTCTAAAGACTTCTTAAGCCTTTTTAAATGCTTCTAAAGGCTTCTTATGTCGTCTTAAGGCTACAGGTGTACGTAGGTCAGCTCTACCTATAGGCCACATAGGCGGAGGCGTCGAGAGGGGTTCATAAAGGGTTCTAAAGGTTTTTACAGGCTTTTAAATGCTTCTAAAGGCTTCAGGACTAGGTCAGCTCTGCATATAGGCCACGCAGTCAGGGGCCTAGAGAGGGGCTAATGAAAGGTTCTAAAGGCTTCTTATGTCGTCTTAAGGCTACAGGTGTACGTAGGTCATCTCTACCTATAGGCCACACAGGTGGGACCTAGAGAACGGCTAATAAAGGTTTTTAAAGGCTTTTAAAAACTTCTGAAGGCTTTAAAATGGTTGTAAAGGCTTCGAAAGACTACAGGGGTACCTAGTCCAGCTCTACATATAGGCCACACAGGCGGGACCTAGAGAAGGGCTAATAAAGATTTCTAAAGGCTTCTTAAAGCTTCAGGGGTATCTATGTGAGCTGTACATATACAGTAGGCCACACAGGCGTGGGCCTAGAGAGAGGCTAATAAAGGCTTCTAAATATATCCCTTGCTGCTGTATGAAGAGAACCCACATACTGGGACCATCCAGGTACATTAAAACCAGATTCATGTTTTACTTTAGTCAATGAGAGAACAAACTCACAACAAGAGTTCAAGACTAGTAATCAATTCACTAAAGTCAAAATCATAAAATGATTCAATGATGGTGACATTTCATGTAAAAAAAAATATTGGTATTGGTGATACTAGCCTGTATTTGCTTGTAAGTTGATTGATACACAAATATGAACACTTTTCTTTGCTGTTCAGTTTTCAAAATTATACATTTTTCTCATGTATTTGTTGCCAAATTAGAAATGTCCATCTCCTTAAAGGACAAAGGATTTCCTGGATGCAGGTTTTTCACTAAATCAACACTTTTTATTTCATTCTGTTATTGAATTATGTGTTTAACTGGCTTCTTTTGAGACTGTTTCTTCAATGTGGTGCAGAATAAATGAAATAAAGTTGAACATTGTGTTTGTACAGTCAACAAAGAAATAAGCAGAAACATTGTCAGTTCATTATTTTTTTATTTAGACTTCCTATATAACATTGACTCTTATTTAAAGTTATTCATGATGAGTAGTAAAGTCCCATTTAAGTGTTTTAAATGTATAACCATTAACAGTCGGATGTACAGTAACTAATTTTTCCTACTACAGCTTAATGTTGATAAGTTATTAAATAATTTTTCCTGTTTTGTTTTTGTTAGCTTTTTGTTATATTAGATAAGTGGAGCAGCCATCTTTTTCTCACCATCTATATGACAGCAGAGGCTACTTTGAGAAAAAAAAAAAACTTTCTTTGGAAAAATATGTGGAAAGAATGTCATCACCAACAAAAATAAGTTTGTTATGTTAAGCTAATTTGCTAAAATATAGAATATTTATAGAATATATACCAACTAACCAATGGGAGGCAAAGGAAAGGGAAAAATGACTGAACATATTTAATGTTCCTTTATTATATCTGTAGACCTAAATAGGAAGGGAAAAGAAGTTCAAAGATAATATGGATTCTTTATACTCTATGTTCTATAGCTACTCATTTCAGAGGTACAGCATCAAATATGTTTTTTTTTTCTTTTCGTACTCAGTAAAGTCCACCCAGTTTATTTAGCTGAAAAACTGACTCCAACAGAAATATAAATAAATATTTTTTCAGGGTAAAGTTATGGTTATTTTAAAAAATAGCGAATATTTAAAAAACATCCATGATGATTCATTATTATTTGTCATTATATTTTCACTCTTATGCACAAACTACTTTAATGCAGGAAAATTTTTAAGGGGGAAAAAAAATCAACAGTTTATTAACTTCAAACCCTATTTATTTCACATCTTCATCTCCTGAACAAAGGAAGGAAATGGTTGAAGCTGTTTTTGTCTGAAGACAGATGATGAGTGAAGTTAATATGTGGCCATAGTTCTGTGCAGCCAGTCCGTCTGCACACAGACCTATAAAGGACACGATACAGAGCAGGTCAGTACAGGTGTGTGTGTTAGCTGTGTTTATAATCATTGTAATCAAATGTTACCTTGGAGTAGACACCGGGGTGGTCCTTCTCTGCACATCCAAAGCCCCAGGACACGACACCCTGCAGCTCACCATTACACACAACAGGACCGCCAGAATCACCCTGAATGAGATAGATTTATAAACTTTATCTGATAAGGAAAGAACTCAGACAGAGACTGAACTATTAACCCATAAAGACCCAGTTCTACTTTTGTTCCCATTCCCAAATGAATTTTCCTCTACTTTTAGCCTTTCCCAAGTGATTTATCACTATTTATTATTATATTATCCTCCGTATTTTCCATTTTTCATTGTAAATCATGAATTTTCTAAATTTAAATGAAAACTCAGTAAATCCAAAAGTTAAATGAATCCATAGTAAAGTGAAGAAAAAAATAATGTTTCAGCATAACTGAAGATAAAAACAAATGTGTCAATTCACTGTTATTGATCCAACTATGGGTTTTAATGGTGAATCAATGTTATGGTAAAGTAAAGTACTTTATTTTTCATTATACAATGAAATTTGTCCTCCGCATTTCTGTTGGCCATGTCCAGCTGTAAAACCAGGCTAATGATCAGAATCACCTGGGTGGAGGATTTTGCCCCAACAAACATATTTTTGGGTGATGGGGGAAACCGGAGTACCCGGAGTAGAGAAACATGCAAACTCCACACAAAAAAGCCTGCATAGTCTGGTAATCTAACCTGGGCCTTCTTGCTGTGAGTCAATAACACTAACCGCTCAGTTACTGTGCTGCCAAAGTGGCCATATCTTCTATATTGCAGCCACACCATATAGAAGATGACAGTGTTTACTATGGAGACACTGAATTCCAAATGGGCCATATTTGATGACCATGAAAAGAAGAATAACTGTATTTTAGACTGATAATTTACATATATTGGTAGGATTAGTGGATCAACAGGTATTAAACAGTTGACATCAGTACACAGTACATTTTGCAGTGTTAAATCAACACTTGATTTAATCTTCTTCTAGAGCAGGGTTGGGAAACCTGCAGCTTATGACTGAGGTGAACTCCCAAGCATGAAAGGGATGTTGATGTTTGAATTTTTTTTTTCTCCTTTCTTTTTCAAATTTTTGATGTCAAAAAATATTTGCATCTCCCAATGTTTGCTTTTCCATGGAAACCAGATTCAAATGGCTCTTTGGGTGTTAAAGGATGTCAACCCCTGTTCTACATAGTATTTGGTCCCATTGTCTCCAAATTAACACTGCAAAATTTACAGTGTAGATAGTATTGATGCCCAGTGGCTGGTTGGGTTAAATACCCAGATGGTGCATCAGTTATGTTATTGATACCTGACAGGAGTCCTTGCCTCCCTCTAAGTATCCAGCACAGAACATAGTTTCATCCACCATACCAGGGTAGGAGTTATTACAGTCCTCATCAGACAGGATGGGGACTTCCACACACTGCAGTTTGTTACTATCTGCGGCTGCAGCAAGAAAACAGATTAAGAGTACAGTGACAGGTTGAGGAGCATAGTCATTTGGGTTTTGTTGTAAATACGTGTTTTTAATTAGATGTTACTCACTAGAGCTCATGGTGTTGCCCCATCCAGAGACCAGGCACATGGTCCCAGCAGAGGCACAGCTGGTGGGCAGAGCCAGAGGCTGCACATACTGGTTCAGGGTGGCGGGTCTGCTCAGCCTGATCAGCATGATGTCATTCTGGAGGCTGTAGCGGTCATAGTTAGGATGTGGCAGGATTTGGGAAGCAGAAATGAACTGCTCTGTGTCCTCTGTGATTCCAATGTTGTGTTCACCCAAGCGGACTTGAATGGAGCTGAAAGAGTCAAGTCAGTCAGAAAGAACTCTTTGCACAGATGTATTGATGTGGTCAGAAAAATAGTGCATGTGTTATTTGCTTACGACATGTAGCAGTGAGCAGCAGACACAACCCAAGTGTCACTGACCAGGGAGCCACCGCAGAAGTGGTACCCAGCGTTCAGAGACACCTGATGGGGCTGGGAGTAGGGAGTGCACTCATACCCACCAACGATTTTGTCATCGTCTGCAGCAACTGAAAACGAGACAACAGTTTGCTAGAAAGTTTCTATAAATCTGCAACTGGTAAATGTGAACAAAGCTGATGAACTCACAAGCAGCTCCAATGAGCAGAAAAAACACCAGAGACTTCATGGTTGAAGTTTGTTTTTCCATCTCATCCAAATCTGTGTTTTATATCTCCTCTGTGTTCTCTGATTGGTCCAGTTGATGTTATTCAAAATAAAATGCATGTCTGTGTGAAGACCATGTGGACATATAAAGTAAAAAAAAAAAAAATGTGATTTTTTTTTTTTTTTTTTGCACAATATCATTGGTTCTAATGTGCAGCAGATGGATTGATTCACATAATGTCTTCACTCAAGGTTGAGATCTGGACTAAACCCAAGAACTGGATAAAAAAAATACTTTGTACACACCAGAATGAATATAATGGTTGAAATTAAACATGTACTTACAAGTGTGTGATTTTTGTTTTTCCTGTAGTTGTGAGGACAGCAGACCACCCCTGACCCAAGGTGGATCCCTTTTGCCCTATTTTGTCCTTTACATTATTTTCCCTGTTTTGTCTCATTTTGCCTTTTTACCTTAGTTGGCCTGTTTTGCCCTTTTACATTAGTTTCCCCATTTTCTCTTTTTCATAAGTTACATTATTTTTGCCCTGTTTTGCCCTTTACCCATTTTGCCTTTTCACATTAGTTTCCCTGATTTGCCCTTTACATTGGTTTTGCCTTTAGTACTTTTATTAGTGCATCAGTTTTTCATTGTGGTTCTGTGCTCTATCTGTTAGCTTATAGTTGGACCTTAAAAGAACTGAGTTGCGGTTGCAGTGCAGTGTTTTTCTATATAATTGTTTTTACCTGTTTTGTTCCTTTTGGAGGGTGGAGTGCCCTTTTATTAGGGAGGCTAGGCACCCTGGGTGAGGTTCCTACACTCCATTTGCATGACAGTAAGCGCACTGAGACACCACTCGGGGATACACTTGTTTTGTAGTGATTAAGGTGAGATTGCTGTGCATCACTGGTAAGTATTGGTGGCACCCCTAGGCACCCCACTGCATAGTCTGCCTCCCATCTGGTGGTCTCTGCCCCTAACATTGAGTTGTTTAATCTGGTGTTTGAATTTTAGCCATTTTAATAATTGTCACTTTTTGATTTTATTGTTAGGGCCCTCTGTAATAAAGTATTTGATTCTTCCCCATATTCAGTTGTAATTGTCTATTCTTTTTCTTTGCAGCTTTAGTTCATTTTAATTATTTTATTATCAATACAATTTCTTTAATTGTTCAAGAAACTGTGTCTCTGTCCTGTTACAGAAGCAAACTTGTGTCCTTCTAGTTCTCCCTTACATAATTTGGAATATATTCCCTGGGGTGTAAGTCCCCAGGTGGCGTTGTCGGCTTTTCATTTCATAATACCATACCTAGTAATAGTACTTACCCCCCCCCCCCCCCCCCCCCCCCACGCCTTGCCACATTAGCATCTACAAGAGAAAACAGCGCCACAGTAGCTGCTGCACAAACTTGAAGAAAAATGGTGGAGTAAACTGGTACATGTGCTCTCTGTGGAAATAAAGCCAGGTTTTTTTTTCCCTGGACGAAAACCTAGCTGGATGTTACTCTGGGATAGTAAACACACACAGAGCAAGAGGGGAGGGGGGAGTGTTCCTTCACACATTATAAGCCAATCAGAGACGCCTCGTCACCGTGTCATGGACATGTTTGCTGATGTAAACTGTTGTTCAACCTCAAGTCATTTTTCTACCGTGCAAAAACAGCTGGAAACAAAGCAATCCAGATGTATTTTTTAAATAGAACCAACACACAATGTATTCAATAACAATGGAGAACACAGTAATATCAATGAAATAACTATGGAATGACTCCTTTAAGTGTGAGGCCTAAAATACATGTCTTGTACTCTACAAAATTGGCCTTTATTTTTGGGGTTTCATCATTTATAAATGACTTTGTCCCATTAGGGTATATATTTTTTCTTAATGTAAAAAAACTATTGATAAAAGAACAATGACTTCATTATCCATGAATACATATCTGATTGAAAAAAAAAAAATTAAATATTCATGTCAGTATGAATTCTAAAAAGTTGAACATAAGGTTGAGTGGACGACCACAAAAATCAGTACAGTTAGTTAAATTCTTGACACTGCTCCACAATATTAAACCTAAGGTAGGCCAGAGGCTACAATTAAGTGTCATTATTTTCTGAGTGAAGTATCATTTTTATATAGTTTTTTTTTTTTTTTTTACTGTTTAACGGTTTTAAAGAATTTGTAGATTTCTTCATATGACATAAGAATAGTTAAAAAAAAAAACATTTAGGCTATTTAGCAATATTTTTATTGGTGATTTATGTATGTTTTGTAGTTTAAAAATGACACTATTCATGCATGTGACCCAACATGTGCTCTTGTCTCCTGTACTTCTTTGTTACAGCACATAGCATCAGGATTTTTATCGGTTAGACAGGATTTTAGGTGACACATTTATGGTACAATATAGTACCAATTAAAGGATTGTGATATTTTTAAAGCTGTTTCTTAAACATTATTTATAAATGATATAGTCCCATAGAGGGTTAAGAAAGAGACAGAAAATAAAATAAATTCACTCAGTTATTCCCCATAAAATTCATAAATCATACATTCTCTTCAAAGTTAATTCAAAGTTTTTAATCCTGTTTGGCTCCATTCTCAATTTTCCAACTCTGTGTTTTTCCAAGTGTTTTATCTGACACGTGGGTTTTGTTGCGAAAGCGATATTCTAGCCGTGGTTGTGAACCAGGCCATCTGCAGAGCGGCAGTCAAGCCCCCACACCAACTCCATCTATGTTAAGCACAATCACAAAATGCACCATGACCTACATTCAGATGCAGTACCCACCATCATTTTTTCTACAAACATGTCATGTAAATGTATAACTCAGAAATAGTTAAAGTATAATTTAAGGGAGAGATCTATGGGACATTTATTTAGGACAAATATGATATACAGGAATACAACACTATGAATATACATATATAAACATGTATATGACATAAATAGTGACATATCTTTTAAAATGCATTTCATCATAATCATGAATGCATTTAATTGTATTAAACATTACAGTAGATGAATTCTTGACACTTCAGATTTGATGCTAAACTACTTTTTGTTGTAAAGTATTTAACCTTTGCAATAATAATAAAGTTCCATCTAATCTAATACAGTTTATTATGATATTAAGCACAGTGCTTTTTAGTCCATTTATTTTCTTTTTCATATTCATAATCATTGATAGAACAAAACCATTTTAAATATATTATGATGTCGTGTGTAACATGTACCACCTGTCAGCCTAGAAAATATTTGCTTTTCCAGGAATCATTTTTCCAAGGTTCTTATTGGTTGAAAACAGCCATGGGGGGCTGGTCCAGGTTAGACACATGTGAGGCATCTTTCTATATAAACCAGGGGTCCAGGTCTAGTCCTCTCATCGACAGGATCACTCAGCAACCATGAGGTCTCTGGTCTTCGTTCTGCTCATTGGAGCTGCTTGTGAGTGTCAACTTCAATTCAGGCAGCTAGTCTGAATCTGCACAATAAAATGTATCTGATGTCAAAAGAAGACAAGAAGTTTTACAGATATTGTCTGATGTTTAATAACCATCGAAGAAAAACAAACATGATTGAACGACTAACTGATCTCCAAAATGTCTGATTTTCAGTTGCCACGGAGGACGACAAGATCGTCGGAGGGTATGAGTGCAAGCCCTACTCCCAGCCTCATCAGGTGTCTCTGAACTCTGGGTACCACTTCTGCGGTGGCTCCCTGGTCAATGAGAACTGGGTTGTGTCTGCTGCTCACTGCTACAAGTCGTACGTATTTCCTGGTATTACACACAAGCAATAGGTTTGAAATGCAGGAGCCAGCCTGTGTTTTAATGGGACAATGAAGCTGAGCTGTTGTTGACCCTGTTGCTCTGTTCCAGCCGTGTTGAGGTGCGTCTTGGAGAGCACAACATCAGGGTCACCGAGGGACACGAGCAGTTCATCGCCTCTGCCCGCGTCATCCGTCACCCCAACTATTCCTCCTACAACATCAACAATGACATCATGCTGATCAAGCTGAGCAAGCCCGCCACCCTGAACCAGTATGTGCAGCCTGTGGCTCTGCCCACCAGCTGTGCCCCCGCTGGCACCATGTGCCTGGTCTCTGGATGGGGCAACACCATGAGCTCCAGTGAGTAACATCTGCATGTGTTCACAACATGTTTCCACCAAGGGCTGTGAATTTCAGTGGTTTGATTCATGTTCAAAGAAATATCACAGTTTGCACTTTTCCACCATTATTAACATTAGCATATTTGTTCCAACCACTCACTGAACCAGCCCATTTGGATCAGCACAACTCTTCATTCAGGTAGATGGGACCGAAAGTGGAGTCACCTGTGTTAAATGCAGGGGTAGAACCAATACAGGGCAGGACTTTTACTCTGTGGGGGTGGGATTACCCTCCCCTGCCTGAATGAAGAGAGTTTCTAGACTCAACACTCCACTATGATTGACACTCCCATGTATTCTAATGGAAATATGTTTATCAAATCAGAATTTAAACAAAATCCCTAGGAATCCTGGGAAATAAACTGTGCTTCCTTTTTGACCACATATACGGAAAAGACAAATGTGTACATACTGGTGCAAACTGCATTATTTGAATCTCTTTCCACCCATATTTTATTTGCAGCTGCTGACAGGAACAAGCTGCAGTGCCTGAACATCCCCATCCTGTCTGATGAGGACTGTGACAACTCCTACCCTGGCATGATCACCCAAGCCATGTTCTGCGCTGGATACCTGGAGGGAGGCAAGGACTCCTGCCAGGTGGGTGGAACAGAAGGACTTCACAGGCATCAGTGTCATAAACCTTTGCACTTATGAACCATTTCTCCTTCTTTGTGCTGAGTTGAATTAAGCTGCTGTTTCTTCTGTCAGGGTGACTCTGGTGGCCCCGTCGTGTGCAACGGTGAGCTGCAGGGTGTTGTGTCCTGGGGCTACGGATGTGCTGAGAAGGACCACCCCGGCGTCTACGCTAAGGTAACTTTTGAAGAACCAGCTCATCTAATGAAGACACCGTGTCCAGTTGAACCTCCTCTAACTCTGTCCTCTTCATTTTTAGGTCTGCATCTTCAACGACTGGCTGGAGCGCACCATGGCCAACTATTAAGTTGGATCCTGTCCACCATCTGTACTCTGCTGCCATTCATCCTCAAACCACTTTTGTTGGAGAGTTTGAACAAGAACAACATGCAGCCATTTTCCATCTGAGTCAATAAAAATCTTCAAATGTACCTTCTGTGTAGTTTCCACCTCATTTTTACCTGTGTCACTTTAAATTGTTTGTCACAGTGCTGTGAAATACGCTCATATTTTCACTTCATATGACAGTGTAATAAGGATGGTTACCTGCAGTCCTTTTTGTATTTTGACATCCAATCTAGTGTTGTGACATCCTTTGTCTTTGTAAATGTGCCAGAAGTATGCACTGTTTAATCATGAACTGAAGGAGCTACATTTTAAGTGTCAAAGGAAGACTGAGAAAAGCCATATTCATTTATGGAAACATGAATCTGAACACTGTTCAACCTTTCAAATATAGTCCATCACTGCTTTATACTGAAGAAACATGCTATCCATCTATATACAGGTACTACTTGGAAAATTAGAATATCCTGAAAAAGTGCATACATTTCTGTAACTCAACACAAGGTGAAATGTACATATTACTGTAGTATGCAAATCAATATATTTCAAGCTTTTATTTAGGCCTTCGCCGCGTGCCACGACGGGCACAAGGCTTATTGATACTGTTTGCAGTTTAATCTGATTCAGCCCTTTGACCTCTAATTTGACCCCCTGAACATGCACGAAAACTCACAAAATTTTGCACACACTTCAGAAGTGTGAAAAGTTGCAAGTATTTAATGGTTTCGTAAAAGTCAGTAAAGAAATGTGTCTACAGTGCCTCCTAGAAAAGGTGAAATAGTTTGTATTAGGCAAGATCATGCCATAGTGAAGTTAGAGCTATGACAATCGGTACATGTATTCGTCATATGATGATGAACAACAAACCTTATGATGGCCACGCCCATAAACCAACAGGAAGTCCGCCATCTTGGATTGAAATTGTAAAAATTTTGAGTCGTCATTTTCTCTGTCATTGTAATTTATCTATCTCCTCCTTAGCAATTGGGCCAAATGAGCTCAAAATCGGTGAATATGATCTAGACAAGTGGAACATCAAAAGTTAGCCAATTTATTTGGAAAAGTTGCATCGTTTTTTTGCTACGCTGTCGCAAATTTTGCAAAGATTTCAGGAAAAATTACCACTACATAAATTCAGCTCAGACATACCAACACCGATTTGGCTGAAATTTGAAAAGAAAATGAGAACCCACTGAAATTTTACTATTATAGTAATTTGAAAGATATAAATTACTAAACATATAGAACATATATATTAAACACATATATATTTATATATAGTATGTATTCATATATAGTGTACTATGAGGGGCCCGTGAGCCACGGGGGTCGTCGTGAGAGAGAGGCCAATGGCCGGTGGGCCACGGTGGTCCACCCAACATCTGTGTATTAGCTGACCAGCATAGAAGCAGCTCTGGTTCAGTTACTCTGTGTCAGATTGTTCTTGCCTGACTATCCAGTGTTCTATGTACTTGTTTTCTAATGATGGGGAGATTAAGCCTCATGTCGCATTGAACCACTTGAGCAAACTGGTTCAAGAAAGTGTTAACCCATAACGACCCAAAGAGTCACCCGTGACACAAACCATCTACTAAATTGTTTAATATCTGTTGATCCACAAATTCTATCAATACGTGTAAGTAATTGGTGTAAAATACAGTTGTTCATGGATATCAGATATGACCATATTTGGACATTCAGGGGCTCCACAGTTACTGTCATCTTCTACAACATTGATTCACCAGTAAAACCCATGGAGTTGGATCAATGACGGTGGATGGACACATATTTTTGATTTTCAATTAGCAATGTCTTAGCTAACAAAAATGTAGCACCAAATAATTACTCTCCATAAATGATCACATTCATTGAATGATAAAAATATTTTTGAACGCATTCTGTGTGTAAACTTCCCCCAAAAAGTAGTATCACCTGATATGTGAGGTTGTGTAATGTTTTTTTCTGTCACTTTAGGAAAATGTCATGACCTTAAACAAGCAGAGGACAGTGAAAGTGCTTGTAGAACTAGGTTGAGGGCACTGAATATGCTTATGTAACTTGGTCAATGATGTAGAGGGCAGGAGAGATGTTATTCATTTTTAATCAGAAACAACAGGTTATCAGTGGTGTTTTGATTAGAATTGATTCCTTTTTTAACACAACCTCCGTCCTGTGAAAATACCATTTTCAGGTGATATAGAAGATGTTAGCATGCACAAAGAGGTGACAGCATGATTATAGAAATTAGGGTAGAGTCATTTTTGTCTCTCCCAGTACTCCAGATGAATAAACCTGAAGCATCTCAAAATAATGTTAGATTTATTTTAACGTATTAGAAGTTATCGAATCCAAATATTCCCACTGTGGAAATCCTTCATGTTCTTACCGATCCTTCTCTCCTCTTCAAATAATCTCTCTCTATTTAAACCAAGGGTCACCAATCCTGGTCCTCAAGGGTCACTATCCTGCATGTTTCAGCAAACCTGACGGCCATTATCAGTCTTCTGCAGAGCTGCATGACAGGCTGATCATTTCAATCAGCTGTGTTAGAAGAAGGAAACCTCTAAAACATGCAGGACAGTGGACCTCAAGGACCAGGATTGGTGACCCCTGCTCTAAACTCTCTAATACTATCTCCAAACTATATAAACCTGTCTAAACTCTAAATCATGAACCACATGCTGAAAAGAGCCTGTGAGTTTATATGACTGTCAAACCTCATGGTAAAATCTGAACCACTTTGTGAAACAGCCGGCAGCGAGGCTATAGACATCATTATTTTTGGCCCCGTCCCTAAATTAACCAAGCTTCGATACATGGTTCACAGATATATCCCCTCCAGCACATCTCCTAACATCACTGTCAACCATTATCCGACATGTTTTAGACCAAGGGTCACAAACTAATTTTTTTCAGGGGCCACATTGAGCCCAATTTGGTCTGCAGTGGGTAAAAACCCCACAAAATATTAAATTATGAAAATACTTACTTATATAATCTATCCAAATAAAACCAAACTGTGAATAACCTAACATTTCTTAAGAAAAATAAATGCAGTTTTAACAACATTATGCCTCAACTTACCATTTGTCCATGTGTTTTATGGATCAGAGAAACAGACAGAAAAGGAACCATCTGGTAAAGACTTTCACTGAAGCAAAGAAAATCCAGACTTAGTGATAAAACCCATGATTGAAAATGTGTTTATGTTATATGTGATGACCTTTTTTCTTATCAGAATCATCTGAAAATGTTTGCCATACATGTCAATGTGGTATGACAGCATTTTTTTAAATAAATTTTCAGGCAGTTTTCCATACTATCTATATTTGTGAGGTGATGGTGGGTCAGTCTGTGAGAGAGATTCCACCTGGCACTGCTTATAGAGCAGTCAAGGTCAGAATAGTTACAACCTGTACCGAGACCAATGTACTGTACACAGACCCAGACATATGTATGATACTACTACTACTACTACTAATAATAATAATAATAATGATCATCATCATCATCATCATCATCATTAATAAGAACAAAAAGATTAATCAGGTGTGTTATATTTTTTTATTGCAGCCAAAAAGCATGAGTCACATTATCACCTCCAAGAAATATTTGACATCCCTATCCTTCAACCACACGTAAGAAGTAAAAAATAATAACATTTTAAAAATAGAATAAAATAGAGGAAAAGCAGGATTTCTCTCCCATGATGCAATAGATGTATGCACAGACTTCTACATATGTCACAATGCAAAAATAGAAAACTGAAAAAATCCTAGATTATAAAAACTCATATTATCAGAGTTTTCTAATCAGTGTTGTTTGATTGGTTAGTAGCAGGCATAGGTGTGGCTAAATAGTTGGTATGAAAGTCAATAAATACCCACCTCTGATCCCAAATAATCCAGGCATCTGCATGTACATTCAAGCAAACATGAGGGCTGTGGTTTTCCTTCTGCTTCTGGGAGCTGTATGTAAGTATCACACACCTTTAGAAAGTATTAACACTAGATATTTAACATATTATCTGTGAAAGAATGCAGATTATAAATAACCTATAAAAAAGGCACAATTAAGTTTTTATCTGTTATTTGCATTATTGTGATGTAACATTGCTACCTTTATGATTAATATTTACGTACATATTTTAACATTATTTTTCTTTTGTTCGATTTTACTCAAGCATAGTTTGATGCTGGAAAAATACATGTATCTGTATAATTGTGCTGAATCATAGGCTCCAAAATATAGGGAAAAATTTATTTGATATGATCAAAATTATTGTTATTCACTCATATGAAAATTTAGGAACGACATGTTGGGCCATGTCATTTACATCTGAAATGTATAAAATAGAATAGGAGTATTATTTCAATATTCATCAGCTGAGATGTTTATTTCTTTTCTTTCTTGTGTATTTTCTGTAAATATGTCATGAATATATTTTTAGTTGCCACAGAGGATGATAAAATCGTTGGAGGGCGTGAGTGCGTGCCTCATTCGCAGCCTCATCAGGTGTCTCTGAACTCTGGGTATCACTTCTGCGGTGGCTCCCTGGTCAACAAGTACTGGGTGGTTTCTGCCGCTCACTGCTACAAGTCGTGAGTCTAACATAACAGCCAGTGGTGGAATGTAACAAAGGAAAAGTACAATGTTGCTGTCTTCTTCTCCTTTGGGCTTTTCACTTTCGGGGTTGTCACACTGAATCACTTGCCTCCTTCTAACCCAGTCTTCTGCATCCTCTACTTCTTCTTTCACACATACTGTACTTAAGTATTGTTTTCCTGTATCTGTACTTCAGTAAATGCATGGAGGGGTACTTTTTACTTTTACTTCACTATATTTTAGAGCAGATATCTGTGCTTTTTATGGCATTACTTTTCAAATTGTGTTTCCACTACACCCTACTTTTTCTTCTTCTTTTTGTAAATTGATTTACTGTAAACACAAAGCACCATGCCTCCAGCTGCAGAGGTACAATTGAATTGATCCTCTCTCCCAAAACAGCATTACTCAAATGTTTTTTTTTTAAATAACAATTTGAAAATCACCTCCTTTTGAAGTTGAATCCTAAATACTGGTGATATTCATATTTATAAATGTCTGGCCTGTTGGGATGATCACTATGCCAGGAGATTGTATTTACTGTGGATCCTCTACAGTTTGAGGCCAGAGCTTATTCTGCTTGTGTTTATGGGCTCAGTAGTAAATAAGCTGAGCAGTCAGTTAGAATGATGGTTCTTTCTTTTTATATTAACCAAATGTCCAATTCCATCACTTTTAATCAATATTTACTTTATTAAGTGAAAAGGATGAATCTGAATAAACTACTTTTACTTTTAAAGTTAAATTTATGAGTACTTTTGTACTTACAGTAAGTTGATTTTCCCTGGATACTTTTAACTTTACTTCAGTAAATGTTTACTTAAGTAAAAAAACAAAAAAACAAAAAACCGAGCACTTCATCCATCACTGACAACAGCAATGCCAATCTCCTTAAAGTGTGTATGTTCCTTTCTTATCTATATGTTTCATGTCTCCTTTAGCAAGATGGACATTGTCCTTGGAGATCACAATCGTTGGTTCATGGACGGAAATGAACAGATCATTTCTTCTGCACGTGTGATCCGTCACCCCAACTATGAGTCTTGGATTGTGAACAACGACATCATGCTGATCAAACTGAGCAAACCAGCCACCATTAACCAGTATGTGAAGCCTGTGTCTCTGCCCACCAGTTGTGCCCCTGCTGGCACCATGTGCACTGTGTCTGGTTGGGGTGTTACCATGAGTTCCTGTGAGTATCCAACAATATTCCAACAGTTTTGTGTTTCTCACCTTGTGTCTAAACTTTATTTCTGATTGTGTTTCACTGTAGCTGCTGATAGCAATAGGCTGCAGTGCTTGGACATCCCCATCCTGTCTGATGAGGATTGTCACAACTCCTACCCTGACATGATCACCGAGGCCATGTTCTGTGCTGGATACTTGGAGGGAGGCAAGGACTCCTGCCAGGTGAGTACCCTCATATATAACCAGAGCTCTAAGTGAAGACTGAGCACCTTCATATACTTACTTAGATGTGTTCTCACTCACAGGGTGATTCTGGTGGTCCTGTCGTGTGCAATGGTGAGCTGCAGGGTGTTGTGTCCTGGGGCTTTGGATGTGCAGAGAAGAACCACCCAGGAGTCTATGCAAAGGTAAAAACAAAAAACAAAATAACATCCACAACAACCTTTCAATGTGTTTGACTTCAGAAAGAAATACATTTAATTAATATATATATATATATATATATATATATATATATATATATATATATATATATATATATATATATATATATATATAATACAACATGAGAAACCACTTAACCATGTGAAATGTCTTTTTCATCCAATAGACCTGCATCTTCAGTGAATGGATGGAAAGTACAATGGCCATGTACTGAGTTGGGTGACACTCTACCTCTGCTACAGCTGCTCTAAAATTATTATGTCGTAGAGAAAATTAAAATACAATAAAATTGTGAAACATTTTGTGCATTTGTGTTTTTATCAAATGTTTTGGGGCAATTCATGTGTTCTTAAAAAGATACAGAAAAGAAAAATGTCACATAAATTACTTATATGTTCTCCTATGATGTATAATGTATATTTAAATCATTCAGTTTCATGATCGCCCAAGGTTGAACATTATTCCTCCTACATACATTTGCTATTATTATATTTTATTAAGAAAATTACAAATGGCATAAGAGGAACATTTAATATAACCCCTGTCATATTTTTCCTTGTGTGGTTCCTTGTAGCGGTATGTTCAGTGGAACCTTTGTTGCAGTGTTTCAACATCAACCCGGACACATTTTAGGACGGACCACCAATGTCAAAGCAACGAGCAAACCTTACGTTGACACAAGTGACCGTGGGTTGATGTTGTATACTTAGGTTATTAGTGAGCTTTGTGTCAATAGAGGGGTCTGTTTTCAGACTATTAGTTTCCTTTGAACACATTTTTCTTTTCTTTATAGTTTGGTTATTTGTGTTTTAATCGCGGTCTCTCGGTGGAGAAGCTAAACCAGCCAGGATGCGCCTCACGTTGCAAATGTTGATCTCCCACGGCCGTGTGGCCCGAAAAATGGGGTTGGGTCCACAGTCACGGATCAACATGCTCCGGAACATCCTCACAGGACTGGTCCGTCACGAAAGGATAGAAACCACCCTGGCCCGAGCAGATGAAGTCCAGTTCTATGCCGATAAGGTGACGATGCTAACTAGCTTTAAGCTAACCCTCTTGTCCACTGTCCTAATGTTACAGACTATATGAAAAACATGTACTTCGACACATGTGGATGTTAGAATTGTTACAGACATTTGTAAAGGACTACAGAATATACGTACAGGACATAGTCAGTGATGCTTGTGTTGAGAAAGTACCACCTGATGCATTTACCATCACTGCCAGTGGAATGTATATATACAGGCATCCTCAACATTATTCATACCCCTGACATGTTTGTTTTTATCATAAAAATAATTACTTTTATCCAGTTTCTTTCTGACCTGGATGTGAAGGAATAAGAACAAATTATATTTAGGTATCATTTGGGTATTTTATTATTGGATTTCCAAAAAACACCCTCTTCAAAATTATTCATACCCTATGTTTACTTAGTCCAATGTCCTTTCTTAATAGTCAATAGAGTAGTGTGTGTTCTGGATAATGGTTCCGCTAAGTGTCCACAGTCTGTTTATTGTCTCCCCTGGGGTTCTGGACCAAAGCCTCCAGCAGGGTCCATTTGGATGCTCTCCTATCATCACTCTGGTCTGAACACTCCTCTGCAGGTTCTATAGATCAGGGGTCTCCAACTCCGGTCCTCGAGAGCTACTGTCCTGCATGTTTTAGATTTTTCCCTCTTCCAGCTGACCTGATTCAAATGATCAGCCTCTCATCCCGCTCTGCGAAGACTGAGAATGACTGTCAGGTGTGCTGGAAGAGGGAAACATCTAAAACATGCAGGACAGTAGCTCTCGAGGACTGGAGTTGGAGACCCCTGCTCTAAATGGTTTAGCTCAGGACATGGACTGGGCCATGTCCTTGAACCACTACTGCACTACTTTGGTGGTCTACTTGGGGTTAGTGTCCTTCTGGGACGTCTAATCAGGACAAAACTGGAGGAAAATACTGCTGAAATAATTTTTTTCTCAAAATATCATTTGTTGTTTTTCCTTCACTTGTTTCACATACTTGTCAGAAAGAAACTGGATCAAAGTCATTCTTTTAAAGATAAAAACAAAAAGTCACAAAAAATGTCAGGGGTATGAATACATTCGAGGGCGCCTGTGTGTGTGTGTGTGTGTGTGTGTGTGTGTGTGTATATATATATATATATATATATATATATATATATATATATATATATATATATATATATACAATGTTCAAATATTTAGGCTGAAATTGGGTCTGTTGGTTTCGTAAAGTTCTAATAATCACCATATAATCTGGATATACAGTATGTGAAGAAGAATGCACAGCATTAAAAAAATGCTACATTGATAAACCGCCTTGGTAGTATTTAGTCTGACCTCCCTGTACATTTAACATGTCTTGAAGCCTTCAGACAATATGAGATTCATGACATCCATTTTCAGAATTTACTGTATAATGCCAGGTTGGATTCAATACGTCAGATTGTTTTTTCTTAATGAACTTAGTTACATACAAAATAGTTGTTTCTGTTAGGGGGTATACACATATTTAAAAAAAAAAAACATAAATTAATTATATACTATTAAATAACAATTGTATTATTAAAATAAATAATTTCTTGTCTAAAATATTCATAACTGGCTTTGCATCCTGTCCATTTCTTCTTAGGGATGTGTCATTTTCCTAATAATTAATTGAATAAAGAAAACACAGTGCTTATCTTGTCCATTGTCTTCAAAGGAAATAATTTTTTTTTTCCTGGAAGTAAATTGTTCATATAATTACCAACATCTTTACAAAACTTTTGTGAATGTACAGTGACAAATACTTTCATCTTCTGTTCCACAGAACGTGCAGGAATGCTCAATATCAATCTTGAATTTTTAAAAAGTTTTCTTTGCTGGGTATATATAGTGTAATCTGACTGTCGCTAGATGGTATTTCACACCATCTGGGACTCTTCCACACCCGCTCTGTTTTCAAAGGAGGGGCCTTATCTAAAATCCTTGCATGTGATTAGATTAAAAATCTGTCCGTCTCTTGACCGACGCGCCGCTTCATCCACTCACGTTGAAAACAGGCCACATAAACGGTGAAAATAGTTTTCATCAGGTATATACACATCAACATAAGGGGTTTAAACTTACCATTTATATGTGACGTTTATTTATAACCTCTTCTACTACGATGCCCACCAAGTTCTTCTGGTAAACGTTGTAGTAAAGCATGGTTCTACATTTATCCTTCAGCCATGATTCAGGGTTACAGAACACTAGCTGCCAACGTCCGTTGCAGATGTGGTTGTCATTTCTTCCTCCCAGTTCCATTACTGTCAGCCCCAGTTTACCAGCCTTTTTACTTGGTCCTCTACAAACACAACCAGGGGGGTACCACAATAACCATGGGCTTCTGCACTGGTATTATTTCTTTATCCACCAGTGGAGCCATCTGATAGATCAAACTGTTGCCAAACCCGGTCAGAAAAAGTGAAAATATAATTTCCATTAACAAACACTTCCAAAGCCGTCCTCTGTTCATCTGTTAATGAATGAACATGTGGTAAAGTAGACAAAACACTGGAAATAGCCGAGTCGATATGGACACTCGAATTCCGAAGGCACGCGGCCGTTGTGTATCTGAAATGTCACACCAGACACAACGCTTCCGGGTAGTCCCACCCTGCGATACTGATTGGCTCCTTTGTTTCGAAACAGATTTGATCCCTGTGCTACTCAGATGGTTGTGTGAGTACAACGTAATGCAGCCAGATGACGTAAGTCAGGCTATATATGGTGTACATTTTTGAAAGAAACACTTTTTGTTCTTGTAATTAAAACAAAACTTATTTCCAATGAGCCAGACTTTCTTCCATCAACTTCTCTGTAAAGTAAAGTCCAATTAACACATGTCAGATGTTTCTGTTTGTGCCGTTTCTTGTCATGGGGGTCAGGGGTCACAGTAAATTGCGACTTTAACCTTCACAACCCGTTTAGTCCAGTTTTGTGTGCTTCTTATAAGGTTGTGCACATTTATCCTGTATTTTCTTGTACTTGAAGAAAAGAGAATAAGAAATAAATAGGAAATAAAATTATACATGGTCATTTCAATCCTCCTAAAACAACTTACATAGAAGCAGATCTAAGTCTTGTGGAGTGGACTGTACATCATATTCTGCACTGATATTAATGGTCTCTATAACTGTATCTGTCCCCAGCTGATTGACTACGCCAAAAAGGGAGACACTGACGAGAAGGCGATGAAAATGGCCAGTTTTTGGTTGACGGTATGTCTGTGAAATTGCAAACTCTGAAAATTGAACTCATTGGTGTGTGAAGTTAACCTTGACTGTCGTGTTTTTTTTTTCTTTACCACGTTCCAGGAAAAGGACCTGGTCCCGAAGCTCTTCAAGGTCCTTGCTCCACGGTTTGAGCAGCACTCAAACAGCTACACACGGATAGCACGTCTACCGAACAGAGAGAACTTGGACAGAGCAAAGATGGCCGTCCTGGAGTACAAAGGCAATCCTTTCCCACCTCTGTATCCCATAAAGAAACAGAATGAACTGACACTCCTCAACCAGCTGCTCAGAGGCTACAGAGAGGACAGAGCCAGACAGTTAGCTGCACAAACATAAGTCAAACCGTCACAGCCTTTACATCTGTGTTTGGTAAAAAGCAATGGCTGATTGACTGAAAGGTCCCTTGATCAGATCCTGCAGGTTTTTGGCATCTTGACACATGTCCATTTAATCACCAAAAGACAGTTCAAAAGCAACTGTATCAACTGATCACCTCTGTAGTAAAAGGACATTCTGATTGTTTATTAATAAATGTACTTTCCTTAACAGAAGTTGCAGATTTTTCCCTCATTTGTTTTATTTTAAGAGCATTCAGAGAGCAGGTTTTTCCAACACTAGGATTAAGTTACTTTAAGAATTGTTTAATCCAAAGACAATTCACCCAATGCAAGGACAAGTGGAATGATTTGCTTAAAAAAGTGATGCACACTTTTCATCCCCTTTAGCAAAACGTAGTGTAAGATTCTGTTGAAAGTTTCTTCCCTATAATTTAGATTATATTGTCTTTGTGTCAAATGTATTGCATATACATTTCTATGTGAAAGTACTCGGATATTATTTATGCAAAAGGATATTTCACCTTTGAAATGTAGGTCAAGGTCACGTGTTTTCACCATTCTTCTACTCTGTGCTAAGATGCATCCACAGTATAAATTAAATTTATATCTTGGGTTGGTATTTGGTCATTTAAGGGAGTTTTTACCAACGGCGTTGGAGACGATGGTGTAATGTTATGATGTAGAATAACATCGTCGAGAGTGAGTGGCTGTACAGTGTCTGAGGCAGAGTCTGCCCTTGCCTTCCTCTTGGATCTCATGTCGGCCACCTGGTTCTTTCCGTTGTCCTCTGTCCTGACTGTGGCCGATCTTCTGTCGTGCCTTACCATGAGTTGGAGTCAACACCGACTGATTTCATGTAGCACTTGCAGGCATTCCTGAAACAGAGCTGCAGCCTTCCACTGGGGTAACCCCCCTCACACAGTTCCCCATACAACAGAACTTTAGGGATGCGACCGGTGACCATGCGGCAAATGTGACCCAGTCACCTCGGGCATCTCCTGCTGTGGACAAAGGGATGGAGAACTTCAGCGTTGGGTATCTTGTCCTGCCACCTGATGTCTAAGACACATCTAAAGCAGCGGAGGTGGAAGTTGTTTAGCTACCTCTCCTGCCCAGAGTATGTAGTCCAGGACTCACTGCCACACAGGTGCTGAGAACACAGGCCTGGTAGATTTGAAGCTGACTGTTCCCAGTCAGGTGACTGTTGCCCCACACATGCTTGTTCAGCTAAGCCAGGGGTGCCCAATCCTGGTCCTCGAGAGCTACTATCCTGCATGTTTTAGATGTTTCTTTCTTCCAACACACCCGATGGTCATTATTGGGCTTCTGCAGAGCTTGATGAGAGGTTTATCATTGGAATTAGGTGTGGTGGAAGGAGGATACATCTAAAACATGCAGGATAGTAGCTCTCGGAGACCAGGATTGGGCACCCCTGAGCTAAGCCATGGTGGTGGCAGCCTTTCCAATCTTGGTACTGACCTCTGTGTCCAGGGAGAGGGGGCTGGAGATGGATGAACTGAGGTAGGTGAAAGACTCCACCACCTCAAGGTGTGTAGTATAAATGAAGATGGTGTCTTATGGATGGATGTTGGACTTCTTCAGACTGATAGGCCAAACTCCTTGCAGGCATGAGACAGGTGGTCGACTAATTCCTGCAGTCTGGCTTCTGTGTCAGACGTCAGTGCTACATCGTCTGTGAACAGCATCTCACGGATCAGTACCTCCTGGTCTTGGTGTGGAGAGGGGCAATGATAAAGACCTTCCCGTTGGCTCTGGTGTGGATGCAGATGCCTTCCATTCAGTCATTGAAGGCACACTCGAGCAGCATGGAGAAGATCCCAAAGAGGGTTGATGCGATTACACAGCCTTGCTTAACGCCGTTGCTCACAGGGAAGACGTTGAATGTGCCACCATTGAAGCAGACTGTGCTGTGCATGTCCTCATGGGAGGACTTGACCATCTGGAGCAGTATTGGGGGACATCCAATCTTCCCCAGGAGGCTGAACAGTCCACTTCTACTGGCCAGGATGAAAGCAACCATAAGGTCTATGAAGGCGATGTACAAGGAGCTTCTGCTGCTCTCTGCACTTTTCCTGCAGCTCGCATAATGAGATCATATTCAGATATGATCTTCTTATTACGCCAGCTGCAGGAGAATAAAAATAATACTGTTAAATATTTAGACTTTTATAGAATTTTGTTAAATAGCTGTTGCTAAATAGTGCCAACATTTACATTTGCAAAACTTAAGCTATTTTTTCCATTTTGTCAATTAAGATATATGTTAAAGAAATTATTGATTATGAATTAATATTTGAAGTTCAATTTTGCAGCAAAAAACACCTATTCAACTCAACAATTTGAGCTCAAGCAAAAAGCAGAGGTTTTATTAACCTTTTTACACTTTAAATGTTAAGATTTCTTGTAATACTCTTCACTTTATTTAATTATTTAATGTAATAATCCAATGCTATTCAAAACAACAATAAAGTGTAGTTTGTCATATTTGGTTTCTATCTTATAGATAAATGAGATAATGAGTTGGGGGGTTCTATAGTTTCTATGGCAAAAACATTCAGCCTGGGATGGCTATGGCTTGGGAGGAAGAATAGGTTGTCCAATAACCAAAGGGTTGGTGGTTCAAATCCCTCTCTATCCCAATTAGTCCTTTTTGTCCATGGGCAAGACATTTCACCCTCCTTACCTGCAGTGTCACTCACACTGGTGTATGAATGTTCAGTGGTGGTTGGAGGGACTGTTTGATGCAAATTGGGAACCATGCTTCTGTCAGTCTGCCCCAGGGCAGCTGTGGCTATATATGTAGTTTACCACCACCAGAGGGAGAATGTGGGAGTGAAGGGATCATGGATTAATAATGTAAAGCTAAAGAAACCTAATCCAATACCATTATAAACCCATGTCTGAATGTAGACCCTGAGTGGACAGATCCAGCTTGTTGTGACCCAGGGCTGCCTGTGAAATAATTAGACAAGTGCACATTAGAGTGTAACCAGCCTGGAGTCTGTCCCTCTGGTGCTTTACTTTAATGAACTCATGTAATGAGGGCACGTTCTAAATATGATTTACAGATATTAGATTGACTCTTCTGGACAAATGCCTCATCCCAACTAGAAAATATATACACAGACAAAACTTTTCTTATCAACACCATACAGTATAATAACACACAGGAAATACTTCTAATAAAACCATATATATTTTTTTTATTATTTTGGCAAAAAGTGTATATGTACAGCGTATTTAGAATTGTCATTTAACACCATTAAAATGCATTTGAATGGTGCTTCAGTGATGTGCTCTTAACCAGATCGCTCTGAGTAGCCTAAAAGCTGTGCTGTTTTCTTTCATGCATACATAATCTCTTTGCTTTAAGTTCACTCCCCAAGTGTGTATGTGTGTGTGTGTGTCAAAGTCCCGTAATCTTACGTCAGTCTATACAAGGTTGAAGCAGTGATACGGGGTCAGTAAGCCCGTCTGGTCAACTCAGCCCCACATCTAATTACTGAGTCAAGTTATGGCAATCGGTACGATAGGCAACAGCAGACAAAAATGGCTCACATGCCATATATAAACCAGACATATAATCAGAAATAACGACTATACTCTAATTCAAGTATCATTCGGTTTCACAGACTAAGTTATAGCTCAGACTACACTCTTACACATGACACACCACAGGCCTAACACCCTAAAGAACTCCATTACAGGAAGTTTGCCACTGACAAATCTGTGGGCCAGCAGTTGTTTAATCATTTTTCACCTATAAATGAACACATGAACCATGCATTCTGGGTAAAAATGTAGAGTCAAATATTTGTTAGCGTTCTTTACTGACTTTTGGAGGAGGCTGGTGGGAAACATGGTCTTCAGTGACACTCTTACTCTGATTCTTTTCAGCAAATGTGTTAACGTTCCCCAAACTACCTGGGCAGTCAATGATATTTTCTGACTGTATTTACAGGTGTGTATGTGTGTGTGGAATACTACTAGGTGTGATGTTAATACAGGTGTCAAAGCAGTCTTATAAGGTGACATCATCACGAATAAACAGACTAAGATCAGGAACATTAAAGTGCTCCATGCAGGACAGACAAAATGTACAGTTGTGTTGCCGTTTTCACAGTTCATCTACAAGGCTTGTTTTTTTTTGTTTTTTTTCTTCATAATAGCTCGATGTTAGGGGCTACAAAACTAGGGATATTTGTTTAACCTTTTGCACAGTAGAAACATTCACGTGCAAAAAGCAGACAAATTGAGTATTTAGGTACTAGACAGGGGTGAGGATGAAGTTACTTATTGTTTAAAAAAAAAAAAAAACACGACTGCCTGTCTTGAATCTTCAATGTTTTTGGAATGGAAGCCAAAAAGAGAAAAAGACACAAAGGTGTGGCCTTACAGTAACTTTAAAGTCACCCCTGTCCTTGTGCTGTATTGCATCAGTACATTCACCAACGTCTACATACACAGAAATGACATTTTTGAGCAGGCATGTTCTGCACTTCAGTAAAAATTCAACTAAAATTCGCAATATTATAATACTGGTTTTCTATCGAGCGTCAGACAGCGCCAGAGGAATCTGATCGGAGTATCAATAAACAGAATTTCTCCTGTTAAAAATATACTGAAGCCTATTGTATGTATTTACAAAAGTAACACTTTCAATACACACAATAAGCAAATATTGTATGGTCACATGGAGTACATATATCACCATTTTGGACAGGAAGTACAATACAAACATGCTTGTTTTACGAGTACCTAGAAGTGCCCACAGTAAACGTGACATTTTACATTTACACATCAGCATATCAATCCAGAATATCCAGCTGCAAAAAAGGCATATAATATAAATTAACCCCACAGACTCTATAAAGAGTAAAAAAAATATATCTGTTTTCTCAAAATGCATTGAACATTTTGACAAACATGTTTCCTAATCAACTCATGTGATAGTGTGATATTTTGAATGGTCACAGCACCAACTGCAATTTAATGATGTGTGTGTGTGTGTGTGGGGGGGGGATCCATCAAAACATATTTCTTCGTTAGGAATAAAAACGTAAAAGTATACAGAGTGGCAGCTCTCTCCATTTTCAGCTATTTACAAACTCTCCCAGGCACACCATCAATGCCTCATGAATGTTTGAATTCAAACCATTTCAGGATTTTGTTCGTTTCCGCATCGTGCACACCTATCATTCTATTGCTCTGGCTACATCCACTTTGTCATCTTTCTCCCTGTGTGCCTTTTACTGGTCAACATCAAATATTTATTGCTTCTTTATTCTTTTAACAAGCCCAGCACTCCTATCTCTCAGCTATTTCCTTGCACTCATCCATTCTGGTCATTTCCATTCACAGGCAAAGAGGGACCGTTTAGGGACCTCTTTTTTTGATAACTTGTCTTCCGTCCACTTTTCGGCCACCCTCCTTGTGTCTTCAAAGTAACACCTTGATTTCCACATTCAGTCTTTCTGTGTGTTGTATTGTCAGTCTGTCCTTCCTTGTCCTTCTCCCCCCTCAACCCCCCCCCCCCCCCCTCCCTCCCTCTCTCTCTGTGTCTCATGCCTTCGTTCCAAACCCTCCTCCTCCTCCTCCGCCCTGCATGCTGAAGTATTCGGTGAAAGAAGGGAGCCGCGGCGGGAGCGGGGGTGAACGTGAAATTGGGTGAGGGGGGATCGGAGGTGGCGGTGGGGGCAATATCGATGTCAAGTCAGCAGCAGTGGTGATTATCTTCTGCTCATTGTTCCTTGGCACCTCTTGTCCCTTGCGGGCCACCATTTCCTCCACTGTTTTCACTGGGTCCTGAGGAGGAAGACGATGGTGTTACATGTTTGAACTGGTATGAAACTGATGCAATCCATTAACCTGAGATTAACATGGCGTGAACAGATGGCACTGCTCATCAGTGGTCAGTAACTCTATACTACTGATGCTTTGACCACTTCCACTGGAGCTCACTTATGCAGTGGTGCTTTTATAGGTCAGCAGGTAAATGACTCAGACGTACTGGGTTTCCTGACCTCCAGACCTGGTTTAGTTAAAGTTAGCATTTACATATAACTATTTTTAAATGTGTAATTTTGTGTTTGTAGGATGGCTTTATTTCTTAAGAATGAGTTAAACTTAAACTATTATGACTTTCACTCAATATTCATAAATTACATTGTTATAAAAAACAAAATCCAGGAAATTTTTTTGTTAAATTTTTATTGAATACTTACAGGTTATGCTATTCAAACTCCAAATAATAATACTTTGTAAGTTGTAAAATGAAGGTGGATGTAGTTTAATGTTTCTAGGGTCAGTTAATGATATAATTTGCCAAAAAAACTAAGAACAAAAAAACCCCTCACTTTCCCTGAAATAATTTTCCAGAACATTTTCAGCCGCTAAAGAAACAAGATATCACATCATACACTAATCCATTCCCCCTTCTAGTACAATTGTATCGTGCATTTACCCAGTTTGTTTCTATGTTTTTTACTCAGACCTTTGATGGCTATAGTTTATCTGTGACAAATAAGTATGACACAGAATAACGTAAACACACCCACAGATTACAGCACAGTACTTCATTAACCTGACAAACTGGAGATGCAATGTTCAACTGGACAATTCCCAACTCAACTTTCTCTTCTGTTACTTTCCCTCCTGCACTTCCTCTAAAAATATTTGTATATTTTCCAAAGATCACTTTGTTTCATCTCAGTTTAGGCACACAAGGCAAGGAGAGGATAAATAATTTTCCAGCACAACGTAAGCATTTCCAGGACATTTAAATTTTTTTTCTCATGTTCCATAAGTTTTCCATGACTAGAACATTGGTCAATAATTGTCCAGGTTCTCCAGGACATGTAGAAACACTGGCTATCTTCAGTTCTGATATAATAACCTTTGAAATAACTGCTTTTATGAAGATCTACATGCCCAGAATGTGATTTTCACTGGAAAATTAAAAAATACTGAGGATAATGTTGTAATAAATGGTGAGAAATCACTTATGAAAAGTGGAGAGAAAAATACATTTGGAAATCACTGTGAAAATACTTCTAGGTTTAGGATACTGAGTGTATTATTATTCTTTGTTTCTTTTCATTCGGTTATTGTTATGGTCATACCTTTACAATGTACTTCATACAATAAGGCTTTCAAAGACAAAAGGCACTTGTCTGTGTAAATTAACCTCCCCTTGTTTTGATTTCATATCATCTGTCATGTATTATGTCACGTTTGTTCTAATCCTCTGGGTTTTCACGCTTATTCCTGCTTGTGTCTGTGCTTTTGTATCAACATAGTTTGGGATTCAGGGCTCGTATTCTGCCACGTGTTATTGTACAACATGAAAAGCAACTTCCACAGATTTGAAAGTTCCCCAAGATAATTCATCACAGCAAACATGACACCTTAATTTAGCCTTGTCAAATTTGCCATATAATCATTATTTTGTTGTACCCAAATGTTTTCCATATCAGTGCATACGTTATGTTACACTGTGCTTACTGTCATTCAACCATCGCCCACAGGAAGAGATAGAAATTTCCGCCAAGAAATAATCCCTCTAAATATGTTGCCTTACGCAGCCTGCTGTAATTTTACACTGATGCATTGTAATTAGTTGCTTCTTTGTTAGATGAGACAGCAGTTAATTTCAGGGTAGATTTGAGATGGGAGGGTTTGCATTTGAAAGCAGCTAAAAGAGATTGTGTTTGTAGCTTTTTGGACTCTCCGTTGCTTCTGCCATGCTATATTGAGGATAATAATCATACATGTTAACGTGTGTACTCACTGATTGGATAGAAAAGAGTTCGGTAAAGTTGGGTTGAGAATCTCCGAGGAAGGAGCTGTTTCCATAAGCATGATGGGGGAAACTCTCCGCCCCCTCGCCCCCTTTCGGACTGGACAACAAGATCCCGATCTGGGATGTTCGAACATGATATGGGAAGTTCTTATTGGCCGCTGAAGGTCGTGTGATAATCTAAAGGACAAGAAGATAAGAAATTGGATGATTTAAGCTGATACTAAACACAGGAAATGACAGGTTTTTAGCTGCACTTTATGTATTAACTCATATAGAGAGGATATAAAGTAGAAGGGAGAAGTGAGAAAGTTCAATACATGCACTAAGAAGACATATAAAGGGGAATTTTGTGTGAGCGGTACGGCCCATTAGTAAAGAACAATGTGGCCGAGGTGAGGAAGAGGTAGATAATGATGTGTAAAGACAATCAGCATGAGGGAGTTATGACTCAAGGAGAGTGAATAATGTATGACTGACAGTGGCAATAATGACTTTTGTATAACATGGACTATGTAGAAGTACAGAGGTCTGCTTGTGTGCATCTGTGTGTGGTACGAACAAGGAAGACAATGTGAGCGTAGAGGTGGATGCCGAGCTGAATGCCGTTGACAATCTTCTCACGAGCCCAGCGGGGGATGACAAAGTTGGCGATTAGAGCCATAACTGGCACTGCGAAAAACCTGAGGAAGACAAGTGAGTAGATTTAAGATAATGATGGAGAGAAAAGGCATTAAAACAAAGAGAGATAGAAATAGAGTTGGACAGAGAAAGAAGAGAGGCAGAAAGATGTAAAGAGAAAGATAAAGATGGAAAGGGAGAAGAGGAGAGGCGTAGATAATGAGGCAGGAGATAGTGGTAGCAATATGAAAGAAATACAGAGATAATATTAGTTTTTGTAATCTACCCTTCATCCAACTCCTACCATTACACACACCCAGCGAAGGACAGAACATCTTAGCAGTGTATATATATATATATATATAAATGTATGTTTGTGTGTGTGTGTGTGTGTTTCTTAGGGTTGTGTGACATTAAGACAGTACTTTTCAAAGCTTTAAATGATGAGTCTCTTTCACATAAAGATTGGAGTATTAATTATTCCAATAGTCAGAGCCTCATTTACTGAATAAAAATAGATATTTTCCTCTAGCAATCATTCACTCAAGTGCAATTATCTCCAATGTGAGCAGAGCACTGAGGTTGGAAACACAATGTTGTAGAAGGGTAGTGCAAAATAAACAACTTTTCATTTCCTCACCATTAAAGCATTAGCTATCTCTTCTTCTTCTCTAACTTTTTTTACAGAGCTGCATAAATTATTCAAATTGCAGAGACCTCAAACATAGAGACACGGTTTTTTTCTATTCCAGCAATCTCTAGCCTAGGCGCTATTATCAGCAGCAAGGGCAGAGGAAGGAAGCTGCGCAGGTCTCACCATAGTGTGTATGTAGTGAAGAAAGGGACATAGAAGGGCTGTTTCTCAGGATAGTGTTTCAGAGAGACCAGCACAGCATAGCAGAACCACACATAGGCCAGCAGCTGCAGGCCCATCAGTCCATAGCCTGCGGGACTGTCGTAGGCATACAGTACTTCACCTGGGTCAAAAAACTGGCACACAGACAGAAGATGGTAAGCCAAAACGGATGCATACACATTTATAGAAATAGGTGCAAAGAAGTGAAAGAAGTGTTGATTTTCTTGGCTACACTTTGTACTCTGCGCCCTAATTACTCAGAAGGATGGCTCACAATGCAGCTGATGCACTATGATGACTGAGCCAAAGCTCAGCTTGTAGCCTCCTGCATGGGTCTTTGACATTGAAACATATCAACAATTAGGTCACTGGCATGCGCATGCACAAGGTAGAGTGTGTGTTCATGTGTACTTGCATGTGCAGACACTAGAGCACATTTTACGGTTCAGTGACTGGATAGCGGTGACCATACAGGGTTACCTTTGCTACATAATACATACGGAATGGCTCGGTGTAGAAACTGCTCCCAACTGCACAAAGAACACATTTCAAGTCTTCGTTTCAGTTCCAATTGTAACCTAGTTTGGATTATTTTTAGCAGGTACTCCCCTGAGTTTTAAGCACTTTAATAGAAGGGACTATATAAGAGGGCAGCCAGCAGATAAATTACACCACCTCACATCTACATATTGCAGTGTGAGGGACGGCCATAGGCTTCAGTGTTAAATATAGCACAGATACTTCAATTGCACAATTCCCACAGGGTCATTATCATGCTGTATTCAACGACTCTAATCCACCGTCCCTAAATGCGCCATCATTACATCGCACCGTGCTACAGCTACTGCAATATGCAGATGTATGGATGTGTAACATTCCACACTGTGTTATTAATTCATGAGCTCAGATGCGGAACATTACAGTGGTTTCCATGTTGCCATGCAGAACACACAGACAGTGAAACTAATGACGGTGAAAATCCCACAATATTCATGACTCTGCTTTCAAAACCTAAAAAAGACAAATATGCCATGATTACAACTGCACCCTGTTGATACAGCACAGTCTGATCATTCCTGTCTGGATCCATAATGATGTAAATCATCAAGAGATTTCTACACTTTTCTATCATAGATTTGATTTATATTCATAATTAGTCGTGTATCAAAGTAATGAGTGACTTGACAGAAAAAGCCATTACAGCCCACGTTGATCTGTGGGCTCAACTCTTTCATAAATATTTATGAGATTATTAAAACAGCTGAAAAGAGCAATAATATGAGTCCATGTACTGTGTCAAGCCAGAAATCTTGCACACAGTCAAGTGAAAATCATATTGCATTTAAGTTTAAAAAGCCTGAGCTTTGAAGTTTAAAGTTTTATCGTTCTGATCCAAATATAAAAAGTTATAGTAAAAATCTATTACTGATAACAACTAACAATTATTTTTCAGGTTGTTTGAAAACAAATATAATAATGACCCTGGGGAGCATGCCATTATAACTTACCAAATGTCAATGAATCCCATGCACTCAACTCTAAACTCAGTTAAATTAGGTAAACTGTTACACATCTAATTTAACTGCAAATGAAAATATCCATTCCTTGTAGTTTCAGTTCACTGTACAGTGCAGCGTGAGGCACGTGTGTTACTGTACCTCGGCTTCATAGATGAACAGGATGACGTAGGTGATGGTGTAGACTGTCATGTAGATGCTCAGCTTAACTGAACCGCTGTGACTAATCCTCGCCCTGACAAACAAATAAAAGGTCAGAGGTCACAGACATGTTAGACATAAAAAACAAGGGATTCAGGAAGGTTCTCATAGTCTTTTCTACTAAAGTAAAGGTTAATCTATGTATAAGTATCTTTGAGTGTCCAAATAAGTTTGAGGTATTATTATTATTATTATTATTATAAGCATGTGGTGATTTCTCAACATTAGAAAAATAAAGTCAACAGACTCTAGGCCAAACAGCAAGAAAAGGCTGAATCAACTGTTACTAGTGGAAATTAATACTTTATTGTATTTGCAATGCAGCACTCAATAGACACATTTCAGAGTCAAGCCTTCATCAGTATTTCACTCATCCTTTTGGCAGAGACTAATTAAACAACACACACCAGAGAAGGCATATCAAAGTGTTGAAGTAGTTATCACAAAGCTGTCAACTTATCAGTTGCTGTTGATAAATAGCCATGTTTTTAGCTTGATGGCTGTGCACTTTGAAGTTTATTTTATTTTTTTTTGCTTAAACCAGGGCTTTAGGAGAGTTTCAGGAGTGTGAGAGATCACAGAATCTCTTCAGCCCAGAGGAGGATGTAATCCTGGCGTCCAAAAAGCCATCTTAAATCTTGCAAACCCACAGTGGAGTCTGGAATACATCCACTGAGATTCAAACGAGCCTGAAGCAGGACCGATCCTCAAAATACAGATGTATTAAATGATGATTCAACACCATTCAAAATGAAACTGCCACACTGGTTCTTTAGGTTTTAAAATGACTGTCATTGCGCAAGTGCCTAAAGTTTTTTGGTTTAAATGGATTTTCAATATAATTTTTTGCAGAAATATGTTTTAAAACAGCTGCTCTGTTTGAAGTTGATAACTTGAGTTTGAAATTGGAACTGAGAAAGTGAAAAGACCAGTGACAGCCAAGCTATCAGGGCATTTGTCCAGTCAGGAGGAGGACAGATACATGCCGATGTTCCAGCAAGAGGACAGCAGTCATAAATCATCTATTGTGCACATGATCTGAAATGATTCCTGTCGCCAAGCAAATGTCTATTTACGCTTGCCAAAGACAAAGAAGCCTTGTCAGATGGCTTTGTAGACTGAAGTTAATGGTAGAAATGATGCAGAAACACAAAGAGCATAAAGTTCAAATCAAAGGAGTTGTATGGGTCTTGATAACACAACTGGGACTCGTGCAGGAAGATGTCTTCATATTTGTTTATATTCATGATTTGTTTTTAATTTTCTAGGACACATTGATTTATGGGAAATTATTTTTTT
Organism: Siphamia tubifer; assembly: GCA_020466265.1. Lineage (NCBI taxonomy): Eukaryota > Metazoa > Chordata > Actinopteri > Kurtiformes > Apogonidae > Siphamia > Siphamia tubifer. Next base: position 25,820,786 of record CM035798.1, read on the forward strand.
AATATTATTGACAAGTCTAATTTAAATAGTCTACAAATTGTATTTCCTGCACAAGGAAACAGGTGGTAAATCTGCAGAACATCACTCAAATCAAATTGTATTTATATAGCACTAAATCATAACAGTTATCCCCTGAGACTTTACATGTAGAGCTGATTGAAACCAGACTCTGAAGCCAATTTATTGAAACCCAACAAAATCCTCCTGGAGCAAACACTTGTGACCGGTAACAGTAGCAAGGTAATTTTTTTTTAACAGGCAGAAATAAATAATAAGAGGAAAAAAAATCTAATATATATTGAAATTCATTTTATTATTTGTCTAGGATTAATAGCTGGATTATAGAATTTGTAAACTGAAGAAATACTACTAGATCCCATTGAAGTGTCAACAACTACAATTAATGGCCTGTAAACAATTGAAGTTCCTATTTATATTCGTGTCATGTCAAAATATATGTAGTAAAGACTTTTAAGGATTTTTCATTGAAATATTGTTAATCAAATGATACATTTTAATCCTGTGAATAATTTCTAGTGAGAAATAAACTGTCTTCATTTACAGATTATTTTAAATTGTGCTGAATACTGAACAGAAAGAATGTATAAACCACATCATGATGTCACAATAAACTTGACCTTTGACCTTACAAAATGTCATCACATCATTATTTTATGTTGCTCATTTTTGTGACACTCTTCAGAACTAGGGTTATGAATGCATCTTGTTTTTAAATCACTTACCTTGACCTTTTACTGCAAACATTGAATTACTATTTGGGTTAAATTTGAAGGAATTCTGTCAACAATCAGACAGATGTACCCATGGGCAAAAACACCCCTCAGCCCTGATCGCTAGTATGGAGGCATAAACATCCATGCATATAAGGAAGCAGAGATTCAGAAATTGATGCACCAGGAGACTGTGACTGGACACCTGTCAGCGCTGCTTCTCCAATTATTTCTTTAAGTCTTAGGTTTATTCATGAGACCACCGCCTCCTCCTGTCCTCCTCCAGTTGTCATCATGGAGTGCTTGACATTTACAGCACAGCAAATGTTTTGGAACCAGCCTTTACTTCATTTTTTTTGTTATTATTAAGTTGCCAATACAAACAAGGCCTGTCACTATTATATATAATTAACTCATTCCACAAAGGTAACTGTCATTGTTACCATGATCATTTTCTAAAACTGACTGATTGCAATTTTATAAAACACATGATTACACATTAAAAGAAAAGCCAGAATTGGCCAGAAGGCTAGATTTCATCTGTAGTCCTCTATAATTAACATTTATAAAATGTCAGAAAATGTTCTATTCAGGAAAAGTTCTTCTCATAACCCAAGATGACGTCCTGAAATGTGTTGCTTGGACATTAACAAAGATTTTCAGTTCACAGCCACGGCAGAGAAATACACAATGGAAAATATTCACAATTGAGCGGCTATATTTTCACATTCTAAACTCAAATGAAGTCAGAAACTCAGATTAATCTAATGACAATTAATTGCCCTGTCAAAGTATAATATTGCAACAGCCGTAGCATTATTTATTATATTTAAATTAATTTATTTCACTTGTTTTGAAGGCACTCCTTCAATACTTGACAATACAAGTATTTGCACCTGTTCTTAGATAGTGTTTAGGGAGCATTAGTTTTGCTAATAACAAACAACTGGCAACGTGTGTTTAATTTATAATCAAGTATGATTCATCATTCAGTACACCTGAGTAGGAGTAGATTTAGATGAATAAGAACACTGGGAGTGGGCTTCTCTTATTTTTTACTTTCTTATCAGACACTACGTGGAGAAATGCTGCTATACGAAGCCCAATGGACAAAAATACTCCATCTCAAACACATCAGGTGTTCATCCACATCACAGTCGATGCACTAAGTGACTCTGTGAGTGACATCTAACATTGTCGTGTCATGAGACACTGTTATGACTGTCACTGTTAGGGCTGACAGTGAGGGACAGCGGCAGCATAAACACGCCCACACAAGGTGACAGGCTTGCTTAAACAGAAACACACACTCTGTAACCCCAAATAAAAGAAGTCAACACACACACACACACACACACACACAAGCTGCAAATAACTGAAAACCCCCCACCTGGTGACAGTGAAACCTTTGCCCAGCAGTATGAGCATCAGAAGGAACACCAAGAAACTGACGGAGAACAGTAATTTCCCTGGAGATAGACAGAGATAGAGAGACAAAAAAAGTGAGAAAGAAAAGACAGAGGGGGTAATTAGGTTGTGGTTTCTGAATCTGTGCCATCATTGAGGAAAGATAAAAATCAGGTCGACACACACACACACACACACACACACACACACACACAAATCATACATGATTCTGCCTCTGCCTGTCAAACCTGCTCCTTCTCCTTCACCCACGTGCATCCATCATTGTCCACTCATTCACTCCACTTTGGCAGTTAGTGATTATTCCAGACACAGTGTCAGTCCATCAGTCAGTCAGTCAGTGGCCAATGTACGAGAACTCACCGAGTAATTTCAGGCTCCCTGTGCCAACTCCATCTCTACCATACAGGCCCCAGTAGACACAATGGAACAACAGGCTGAGTACTGCCAAGAAGAAAAGATGCACAGAATTAGCCAAAAGATGCAAAAAAAAAAAAAATGGAAAGAAAAGAGAGCGAAGAGTGAAACCAAAGTTGTGGAAGTCAAAAGGTGTGAGGAGGAGAGAAAAGTGCAAACAGGAGGGAGATGTTAGAGGTCAAAAATGAAGATCAAGAACAGATGTTACAAAGAGGGCTGAAGAGATAACAGAGGTCACAGGAAGAGGAGTCAGCAAAGTAAAAGAGGAGTGAGACCAAGAGGAAGAAGAAATACAGAAAAGGAGCAAGATGAATAAAAGAAAGGCATGGGAACGGATAAGAGATTTGGAAAAGCAAATGAGAGAAAGCAAGGGGAGATTAGGGAGGAGAAGGAAAAAAGAGAGGATAGGATGAGACAGGTGAGGGGGATGTTTGTCAGCAACAGAATGCTCCACTGAACACTGTAGAGCAGCACGGCTGTTGGCAATAGTTCCTATTCAGAGGCTAATAAAGCCGATAATATCTCCGGTCCTGAAGTGGGGATTAAGGTGCGAGATGCTACATCAGTGTGAGAGGCTTGTTGTTATCTTGCATCTGTGTTTGTGTGTGTCAGATGTGTACAAAGGTGCCTCCACTCATCTCTATGCACGAATGTGAGTGCGTGTGAGGCTGCCTATTTATTGAACGTATACATTGAGCTGTGTGTGCACATAGATGCTCTTACCCTCCACACCTGCTGCTGTCATAAACATTTTGTAGGTTGTGTGAAGGAGCTGTCTTCCCTTCAGATTGTCTGTAAGGAAAAAAAAAAAGAGTGAGATAGAGGTGATGGAAAGGTTTGTGTGTGTGTGTGCCAGTGGGGAAAGAGATAAAAAGAATGGAGATATGCTAGCAGATGGTGAAAGAGAGCAAGAGAAATACAGAGAGAGAAAAAGAAAAGAACAAGGGAATAGGCAGCCATTAATATGCATACTTCCTGAGGTTCCTGTCTCTAGTTGAGCTCTTATGCATTTTCTCCAATCTCCCATTTTAATCTGTGAGGAAATATTTTTAATGCGTCTTTAAACAGGAAATTTTATTAGGAAAACTGACAAACAACATTGGCTCTGGAGGAGAGAGGGTCGTAAACGCTCAGACGCATTCACAGCTGTTCTGTATAACCACAGGCAGGGCTGGGAATTCCTCAAAAGCTGTCAGACAATAGCTCAAGAAACATTTATCCCAAATATTAAAGCCGTCATTATCCACTTATTCTACTGTTTTATGACATTTAAACATTTTTCTCAAAATCGCCATAAACCTTTGACATGAGTTCAGTTATGTGTATGTCAGTCATTTCAATACAGGCATAAAAGTTTCTTTAATGCCTGTTTTGTTTCTTTGCACATTAATTGTACTTTAATATTCTTTGCTTAATTTAGCTAATTAATATCTAAACACCAAATTCTACACTCAGTGAAAAAACTATTAATATGTTACAGTTAAAGACCAATTACCCAAAGATTTTCTTGAGAGGCCAAGTAGTGCCAGGCACAACAAAGCCCACCCCTCACAGATAGTGTAGCTTACTTTGGCATTGATCCAGTTGATGTCATCATGTCTATACATGTGCTTAAGTGCTGCTGTCAGCATATGAATTGCCTCTATGTGCCAAGTTTGAAGGAAATTTACACAAATGTATGTTTTTGAGACATTTGAAATTTCATCCATTACAAGTCAATGGGAAAAGACAAGTTTTTAAAATTGATTTAAAAACAAAAAAGAGTTAAAATTTCTACCTAACAAAAGGTAACAAGCTCTATTCTGGGTCACTGGAAATCTATAAACCCAATTTGGTATGAATTCAACCAACAGTTTTGCTGCTGGGGGCAGGAAACAAGAGTGAGATGACTCTGCACCTCATTAGTGTTTTGTTCCCTACGGAGCCATGACGTCATATGCCATTTAAATTAGCAAGATCAAACGACTACAATGGAAAACCAGCCAAAGTACTTTTACATGTTATAAAAAGTGTCAGTAAAGTTTTTCTGTAAAATCATTCAGTGATCACTCTTGAAATGATATTTGTGAATTCACCAACGTTCTGTTTAATGATCTGTTAGATTGGAAAAATAAATCTCACAGCAGATACTGTGTCTCAACATCCTCAGGAAAAAGGGATTCTAACACATTTGAAGTGAACAATTCCACTTGTTAGTGTGGGTTCAGTCTAGTCCTGTGTGACATGAAGAAAACATGCAATGTGATCATTTTAACATTGTAATATTGATGTGACTGGTGATTAATAAAAAAAAAAAAAAAACATCAAATATATAACTCTGGGCACCAAACTGTAGCTGACATCAGCTCAAGCTCCATCTGATCAATAGATGTGAATATCCATATATCCAGACCTCCATGTAGTGGAGTGAAGTTGATTTGATTTTGATTTGAATAATAATAATAATAATAATAATAATAATAATAATCATCATCATCATCATCATCATCATCATCATCATCATCATCATCATCATCATCATCATCATCATCATCATCATCATCATCATCATTGTTTGCAATATGTTGATGACACGATGCAGATAAAAATAAAAGTCAGTTAATGAAATTCAAATGACTGTTTTCATACTGCAAATTTGGCTTTGGAATAAAGTTGAAATATTTTACACATTAAAATGTTATATTAGCTGTGTCGGCTGACCTCAGAGATGTCACTTCAGTAAGGAGTTAGTTTAATTACATTTCACAACAACACACAAACATGCATATGTGTTGCTTCTATATGAGTTCTATTATGTTACACTTTCTTTTTTTCTCCAATTAAGAAATAAAATAATTAAACATGATCAATTACATTTCATAATCAGCAAGTGATGCCAGGCACTCATACATATAACTTATTTTGACACTGATCTTGTTGATGTCATCATGTCTATGTATGTGGTGATGTCAACATTTGATCTGTTTCTATATACGTGACAAATTGAAACAAAATTGATGTTTTATAGACATTTGAAATGTAACCCATTCTAAGTAAATGGGGAAAAAAATGTAAAATCCATAAAAAAAATTAAAACATTGACCTAATTTCACTAAATGTAATCAGATGTATTCTGGGTCACTGGCCATTTATACATCCAGTTTATTATGAATTCAACCAATATTGTTTCTGCTAGACCAGGGGTGTGAAACCCTGGTCCTCCAGAGTTTTAGATGCATCCCTGTCCTAACACACTTGACTCAGATGATCATCCTGTCAACAAGCTCTGTAGAAGACTGATAACGACCGTCAGGTGTGCTGGAAGAGGGAAACATCAAACATGCAGGATAGCGGCTCTCTAAAACCAGGGTTGAGGACCCCTGCGCTAGACTGTTAACAAAGAAACAAACCAAATATTATATCTATATAATTATATAGAAATACAATGACTTGTTCTTTGTGTCAGTATCAATATTTATTGAAAACTTCAACTGAATCTGTCCATAACTTTTTGACTTATCTTGCTGAAGGTCAGACAAACAGACAGACGGACACCGGCAAAAACATAATTATTGTTCCTTGGTGGAGAAATTAATTGTTTTTCAGGAGTATTTTTGAGGGTTTGATGTATACTAGAGCATAGTTCCACTGAAATTATATAAATACTAGACACTTCTCCCATTTCCTGTAGTTATTACCCCACCCACTGAAGGAGGAGGCAAATGTATGGTTTTTAGTTCCATTTTCTGGTTTATTTGTCAGCAACTTTACGCAACTGCTGGACCGATTTCCATGAAATTTTCAGGAAATGTGCAAGGTGGTCCAGAATAGATTCAATTACATTTTGGTGACTGTAGGTTAAAGGTCAAGGTCACCAAAAATGTGTTTTGGCAATGATAACAGATAGAGCAATCAGGTAAAATGTTTGTGGTGGGTGCTGGTTGTGCCTGGCATCACTTGTTGAAGTATGCATATGAGTACTATGACACCTGTAAATAATTATTCAAATGAAATATGCTTATACTATAAGCACAATATTACAATGATTGATAAACTATATGTTATTACAGTTAAAGTGCAATGACTAAGTGCAGTGAACAGTGTCTAAATGGTGTGGCTGTGAGACAAGGATAGTTCAAGGACATGCATATGACATACACACGAGGCTCTGTAAGGGTTAGTTGAGTTTTTGTGCTGGTTTTACCACCTGAGAAAGGCCTGCCAAAAGAAAATCAATGCTCATTTACATGTGCATTATATTGCAGTCATACAGTCCTGTTCCAAAAGGGAACTGCAGCCCTGAAGTCTCTTAAAGCTCCCAGAGTTCAACAATGAAAAGAACCAATCTGCAGTCTGTGCTGTGTCACTGCAGAGTTTAATATGTGGGGTTTTTTTCTCAAATTCAGCCGATAAACAAACTAACTTATCGAAGTAGTGGTTTTATGAAGCAAAATCACTGCCCCCTTGTGAGTCTGGTGGTTCAGAAAACAGTGATAAAAACACCTCCGGTACACCTCCCCAGAATATTTGTCAGAAGAAGAGCAGGAGGACGGACCACCTCTGATTACATTATTTTACACAAATTTCATGATGTAAAGTCACACTACATTAACATCATCATATTAACGTAGGATGACTATGAAAGGTTCTGAAGCAGGGAACTGCATGTTATCACTAGCATTAATACATATTCATCATCATTTAATCCTAGGATTTTGTTTTCAACTCAAAAAGCATGTTTATCTCCACCAAGGAGGTTATGTTTTTGCCTGTGTTTATCTGTTTGTCTGTGTTCAAGGTAACTCGAAAAGTTATGGATGGATTTTGAAGAAATTTTCACAATATGTTGGAAATGTGAACAGGAAGAACTGATTTCATTTTGGGGGTGATCAGGGTGGGGGAGGGGTCTACCTTGGCGGAGGTCTGCTTTTCTAGTTTAGCATTGTGTTTGATTTTAATATAATATGTCAGTCAAATTCACATGATCTACTGAGACCAGATGACATTTTACACAATGCTATTAGACACAATTAGGGAAGCTCAATTAATCAAATCACAAGTGTAACTGCAATATTATTAGGTGCAATTAAAAGAAGCTGATTAAAGAGGATTAAGGGTTATCTATGCTAATGGGTGAAATGGAAAAAAACATAGCTATGGTGATAATTTGGATTTAATGAAACTCAGCAGAAAGACATACAATATAAAACATGCTCTTGCATTTACCATTAATTGCATTTATATTTTTTAAGTTGGTTTTTAAATTGTTTGGGCTGAAAACAATATACATATCAAAAATTGGTTATCCACACGTTTTCCTTCTTAAGGTAAATACAACCGAATTGTAATCACAATATTGACAACAATAATTGCAATAATACTTGTTCATCAAATTATGCTGTCCTAAACACACATGTATGTCTGTGTGTGCATGTGTGGACACACATGCACAAAACAAAGGTGGTCTAATACATTTTTCCATGACTATATTTTGCGTTCACAAAAAAATGCAGTGTGGTGGAGCTGCACAGGAAAGTGCATGCCATTTCATCATGTCAGACCTCAGCTCAGTCCAAATTCATTGCACAGTACAAGCACAAAAGAAACTTTTCTATGGCACACATATGAATAGGAAAAACTTCCATAATAAGGAAAGGATTTTGGAGTAACTAATTCCATAGACCTCTTTCTCCTTATGCACTCCAGGGTATTTGAGTTGTAACCTTCATGTGACAAATTCGCTTCACTAACTTTGAGGCTACAACTACCTTCTCCATTCAACCGTTCACCTTTACACGAAAGCCAAACCTCGCTCTTACCATCCTCTCACTCCAACTTTTGTGTTACTTGTGCAGCAATCTGACAAAATCCACACCCCCGTGAGAGAAAAGGTGCACGCTCCACCTTTACTTATCGCAGAAACATGGGAACGTACTCCTATCCCATCAAGAAAACATGCAGATCTTATTATAGAACTGAAGATAGAGGCACTTAATAACTACTATAGGCTTTCTAAGTCTGGATAACAAGACAGAGGAAGAGATATGGAGAGTGGAAAAGGCCGTACTTACAGGCAAAGTAGCAGGATAGGAGGAACACCATGGAGAAGATGACCAAGAATGTGATGTCCGTCTCTAAGATTCCTACGATAGACAGGTAACGGCATATTAGAATTTGAATAGATACGAAGGAATGGTGAAACATGAAGAAAAAAGGAGCATAGAATCAAAAGTAGAAAATTCAGGGAGAGGGGAGACAGTTATATTAGAAAGAGAGAGACAGAGACTGGGGGAAACATTGAAGATGTAGGAATAATTCATTTAGAAGCTACCTTGGCCTCTTTTTTTCATCCCTCCCTTTCAGTTCATCTATCATCATTAACTCATTCAGCCGTCTTTTCATTATTGTAATTTGTTCAGTTCAGTGTGCTTTATTGGCCATGCTAAGTGGTGTTGGCTTGTGCCATCAGCAATTCATTCTATAATCTCTCTCTTTCAGTCTAATCACTCTTACCGAACTCATCTGCAGAGAAATGCTTTGTCCAGAAAGACTTCCCGTTGGTTAGATTCATCTCATACTCCAGCTGCAGGCCATCTCCCTGCAAGAGGGTGGAGAGAAAAGAGAGGGGAAGCAGGTGAGATTAAAATGATTTTTGATCTTTGCAAATGCTTAAAAATGTACGGGGGGAGTTTTGGAGATAACTTTAAAGACTGGTTAACTGTGGCAACCCCTCCTTTTCTTTCTTTCTTTAATCTTATTACTATTTCATGGTTGGCCACAGAGACCTATGGCATATTTTAACTGAAACATTGTATTAATTGGAATTAAAGTACAGACTTCACAGATAAACTGTCATCAGTATATTGGTGATAAAACACTGCTACATCCATTGACTATTTACACAAGAGAACAACGGTAGGCAGGAATTCATGACTAATTAGGATTGTTTGACTTTTTCAACAATGATTAATAGTCAATAAAAAAAATCCTTCATTATTTTCAATAGGAAAAATAAAAAAGAACAAAAATGAGAAATGGCTACAATATGATCACCAGTACAGAGCTGGGATGTATGGAGAAATTCATTTATCACAGAATATGTTTCATGTCACAGTAACAGTATATGCATATGATAAGATAGTGTAAAGTATACTCTCACTTCAATTATATAAAACTAAAATATTAATATTGTACTTTACTACATTTATTTTTCTTTTCTTTTCTCCCACACCAATAAAAGAAAGCTTACAAAAGATGACACTCGAGTTAAGAACAAAAACAGTTTAGATAATGAAAGCACTGTGATTCTGAATGCGGATAATAACACTGGTGGAATAAAATACAGTATGCAAATGTCTAATTCTATCTTCATTACAAGTGAGACCAACACTTTGAAGTTTCACAGCTTATATTTTGTTGTGCACATTGCAAAGCAGCTTATGACAAGATCCTGCAGTGATCTTTCCTTGTAGACACACTTTTACTGCCCTCCCAACAGTGCACACTATTCTCCATATTTCCAAACTCCTTTAATTAGTAATAAGCCAATATAGGTGTTTGGTGCAGTTAATAGGTGAATAAACAAGCCAAAAAAAATGTAGTACCACCAAGAGTTTCATTTTAGCAGTACAGTTTAATATCACCTTGCACCACAGTGAAAACATTTAAATATGACTAAAATGCACAATCATGGTAAAAAAAACCTCTTACGTTGCTCATTGGCTGCTGTTCATAAGGCAGTTTTGCTTCTCTAAGCTCATTCATTCATCACCTACTGCAGCAGAAAACATCCACTCATGTCCATTCCTCATATTAGAGTGTCATGTGGGTTGAATCTACAGCATCTGTATTCAAAGGATGCACTGCTCTTCTCCGTTGCAGCATCTCTTTTCTTGCATGCAAAGGGTGGTTTAACACACATATCGTGCCTATACCACATCTTTGCATTTAAATAGAACACAGGTTTCTGTGCAGGCTTCAGTAAAAACAGAAAGAAAACATTCACATCCCTATGGAGCAGGGTATGCTGTTGGTTTAGCTGCTCATTGTAATTGTGTCCTATAGTCAGCCTGCCTCCCAGCTGGCCTGCCAGTGCCTCAGGATCCCCTAGGTGTGTGGAGGAAGTTGTAGAAAAAAAAAAAATCCAGGCTGTGAGCCTACTGTGCTGCCAATCTGAAGATGACCCACATTATCGAGAAGGATGGATGGATGGTATCCATAGCAACACTTTAATTTAATGCAGAGGATTCCTGTGTTAAATCATTTATTAGTTTATGTATCAATTATCTGCCAAGCTTATATATATATATATATATATATATATATATATATATATATATATATATATATATATATATATATATATATATATATATATATATATATATATATATATACATATATATATATATATAATTCTGACCTAACTGTATTACATTCCAAAATTGTGTCAAATATAAGAGTTAATATCTCAGTATGAAAAGATGCTGAAAACATGAAATACCATGTTTAACAGGAGAATACCTGTGTGGTAAATCACTACCTGAATGTTAGACAAACAAATAGTGAGTTGGGGAAAGTGAACGAAACAAATGGAGAATGGGGAGAGCAGAACAAGAGCGGGGACAGAGATGGGTTGACAATCAGAGCACAGAGAGCTCATTTCACACACACAAGTTCAAAGCCAATGGAGTTTGTGCCTGTTGCAGTGGAGCGAGGGGAAAAGAGAGAGAAGGGGAAAAAAAAGACTTTGATTTCATTTGGCAGCCAGAGACTCCATCTCACTCCCTCTATCAAAAAAGGGTGAGAAGCATAGAGCGTGTACTGCCACAAAATCAATATAGACACAAAGAGCAAAGAGAGAGAGATAAAGAGACTGATAGATGTAGAGAAAGTAAAAAAAAAACAGGTGGAGAGAAAAGGGGGGATGAGGAAAAGGGATAAGCAAGAAGAGAAGGAAAGCTGCAGCTTTTCACCGTGGGAGTCACAGGGTGGGTTAAAGGTTGTTTTTTGCTTTCAGGTGTAAATGTCACGGACTTTTGATATACTGTACAGATTTATCACACTGAGGGTGCTCGTGCAGACACATCTGTGCAGACTCATCTGTACACCTTCTGCTCCCCTGGGCTGGTGATAGCTGCATTTAAAAGCAGCTTGACTGTGAAATATAACTGTTTGGTTTAACCTACAGTTGAGTTCCATTGAACTAGTCTAAACCTACTGGCATTTATAGTCTGATTTAACTGTCTCTACTCCTCTGGGAAAACTATTCACAAGAAATGAATGTGGCTGCAGAGCTGTAGTCCCATTTAGCCAGAGGAGCATCAGTGAGGTCACAGCACTGATGTTGTATGATATGTCCTGGCTCACAGCAGACACTACTTTTCGTTCCAAACTTGTTTGATAGCAATAAGGTCAGAGTCTGTTTCAGGCCTGTCAAGCTCTTCCAAGAACGATTTCAAAACTCTGAAAAACATCTCTCTATAGGCTTGGCTTTTTGCACAGGGGCACATGTCACGCTGAAACACAATATAACTATCCCCCAAAGTAGAAAGCAGACTTCTGTCTTATATGTCTTTTTGTGCTGGAACAGTTCTATTCCCTTCACTGAAACTCAGGGCCTTAACCCAAACCATGAAGTCCATCCACCATGGCCAATGAAATGCTAAACATTTTCTTTGCATGTCATTTCATCACATTTTAAACTATTTCAAAATCAAGTCACTATAAACTATAGGCGCTCAGTAAATATACCTACTTCTTTTGCCTTAGATCAATCCATTTATTTGTGAATACACTGACAGACAACAGTAAAAGCATTATTCTGCTTTACTGCTATGCAGGGTAAATAAACTCTTATTGAATATTCAACCAAATGGGTGACTCCAGACAGAATCGAATACAACTGTTAATTGTGTAAAGAACTGCACACATTCACTCAGCTCAATGTGTGTCACAGTGTCTCTGGATTCTAAAGGACACTGTGTAGACTCTGTACATTAATTTAGTATCATTCAAGCCTCACAATGCTCAACAATTTGGAGAGATACTGTACAGATACATAGATAGGTAGAAACAGGGGCAAGTATGTGGACACCAGTTTTCAGCAGGTGGCATTTGCATGAGCCAAACAGTATGTTGCAATTTGAACTGGTCTTTGTGAATCTGATGGTTTTTGTAATGACACTCATTTGCATAGAACAGGGCCAACTTGGTGCCAAATGTATGAATATTCGCTAATTTTCGTCTATGCAGATGAAACTGGATGACAGTCTGCAGTGAATTCTATGCTTTGCAAGTGTTTTGTGTATAACACACAATATTTCACTTCTGTTTGCACCAGTTTTACACTCACAAATGTCATGTACTCCTTTTGTGGATCTGACGCACAGTGTGTACTTTCTGTTGCGGTCTCTCAGTTAGAACATTCATAAAGAGATGAAGCAGTAGATGTTGTGAAGTTGCATGGAATCAGGAGGTTGTTGTTTTCAGAACCAGTGAAAGTGAAAATAAAGAGGAGATAAAGTTTTAACAAGATGTTGAATTACATCCATTCATGCTATATTATTAAATGCAAATATTATTGCCTTAAGGAATATTATGTGTTAAAGTTTTATACTAAATCCTGTTAAAACACTGCACTGGACCACCTCCATTTCTAAAGTGTATTGTACAAATTGAATTTCTATGGACTGTGTAAACTGATGATGATGATGATGATGATGATGATGATGATGATGATGATGATGAATATCACTTGGCTTCTAACTGCCTTCATCCAGACCTCTACTGCTTCCTCTGATTGCGGTGTTTCTCTGAACCAGATAGCCCACGTAACCAATTGCGCCTATCAGCCACTGTCGATAGTGGCAGCTTTCCTCCTGTTGATATGCTCACTTGGTTAATCACCCGGTTCTACTTTTAACGGCTTGAATAATGTTATAAGGTGCTGCTTAAAGACTATGGTGATTAGACAAGACTAACTGATAAGAACCATATGTCAACTTAACTTTATACATCCAGTGAAGTTCTTGATAAGGGGGTGAATATTCAAAATGTACCATTAAATACAGTTTAGATATTTACATGTGAAATGTAGGAGGGAGATCACCTACATGTAAGAGATAGAGACAACATGATTCCACTGACAGGATATGAAAATACATTTTTAAATGATAGATTTTACCGTTTTTGAACATTGTTGAAACCATTTAAAAATATAAACTGAATACATCACAGTGGTTGTATAATTATATTATAGATATGTTATGATAATAGTTTTCAGATAGAAATAATACAATAGAATTGTGTGAGTAATGTGAGAACTGTAAATACAGTTAGTTCACCAAAAACAGAGTGATTTATCCAAATAAAAATTACACTTTTCCACCCTTCCATCCCCTCCAAGACTTTGTAGTTTTATACTTGCATGCCTACTTTTTACCTGTTGACTAGTAGAAAAGTTAATTTTAATAAATGACTGAATTAATGCAGAAATTATATTTTCCTGACAGAAATGTTTTCAAAACTTATGAAGATCACAAAAAGTATAGGTATCAGATAAACAAGTTTCACTGGAATTATCCCAGTATTGCCCCGTTGGTGAAATTATATGTAGTTTTTTATGTTTTCCTTGTGTATTTCTCACTTTACAAAATTATCTCATTTTATAACCTTTATTTAATCAAGAAAAAAAAGCTCATTGAAATTAAAAATCTCTTTTACAGTAATGTCCTGGCCAAGAAGGCAGCAGCAGAAGTTACACAAAATGGAAATCAGAGTCACACAACCACATTAATATTCACCCACAGGCCACTTTATTAGGTACCGATTGTTAGTAGCGGGTTGGACTCCATTTTGCCTTCAGAACTGCCTTAATCCTTTATAGCATCGATTCAACAAGGTACTGGAAACATTCTTCAGAGAGCTTGGTCCATATTGATATGATAGCATCATGCAGTTGCTGCAGATTTGTCAGCTGCACATCCATGATGAGAGTCTCCCATTCCACCACATCCCAAAGGATTGCATTGAGCTCTGGTAACTGGAGGTCATTTGAGTACAGTGAACTCATTGTCATGTTCCAGTCAGAAACCAGTCTGAGATGATTTGAGCTTTATGAAATGGTGCGCTATCCTGCTGGAAGGAGCCATCATAAGATGGGTACACTGTGTCATAAAGAGTCATAAAAATATCCCCCACATAGAAAGGCGTAATAATAATGTTGACATTAGTGGGGACATAATTTGACCCCCCCAGGCCTGTGCCAATGCGCCACATCATAAATGTACCATACACTGTAGACACCAGATTTTTGTGTTATTTAGATTTTTTTATAGCTTGTTGTTGGTACACTCAGAAATTAAATACAGTACATGGGCATCATCACACAACACATGCACAGTGGTACTCAAAATACAGCACCATCAATCAGCATTTGTGTGTTGCCTTATTTCCACACATTCATACAAGGTTAATAAAACATTGCCAGCCTTGACAACTTGCTTGTTCACCACTCGCACATAGAATGTTCGTTAACATTCCTGCAGGTTTAACTGCCACTGCAAAAAGTCAGAAGTTAACTGTCACATGATTAACCTCTGGGTATCGTATCGTGGAACTGAAAGACAAGGCATTTCGGTTGGTGCCATGAAGTTCAGAGATGCTCTTCTGCAGACCTTGGTTGTAACAAGTGGTTGTTTGAGTTACTGTTGCCTTTCTATCAGCTCAAACCAGTCTGGCCATTCTCCTCTGACCTCTGGCATCAATGAGGCATTTTCGGCCACAGACCCGCCGCTCACTGGAAATTTTCTCTTTTTCGGATTATGTAAACCCTAGAGATGATTGTACGTGAAAATCACAGTTTCTGGAATACTCAGACTAGCCTGTCTGGCTCCAACAACCATGTTCAACGTCACTTAAATCACTTTTCTTCCCCATTCTTTAGCTTGGTTTGAACTGCAGCAGATCATCTTGACCATGTCTATATGCCTAAATGCTTTGAGTTGCTGCCACGTGACTGGCTGATTTGAAATTTGCGTTAACAAGCAGTTGGACAGATGTACCTAATAAAGTGGCCGGTGAGTGTTCACATACACAATGAGAGTCGGTACTAAAAATAGCCTGCTTTTAGCCTGAAGGACTTGTGTCCCCCATTGCATAAGTGACAAAAAACATGTGGCAAAAAGTACGAGGCAATGACACTATAGCTCAGTGGGCTTTAAATTGGACAGATGACGTCACAATATTCCTAAAAAGCATCTCGAAGCCAAACCTGATTCAATCAATTGCAAAAACATCTACATTTTCATTTGCACTCACAAATGCCATATGTGTCTTTGTGCATACTCTAAAATATGACAATGAGAGAAACATTCTTCCAGCCTTTATTAAGATCATCGCACAGAATTTCAGACTTTTTAAGGTTTTGAAAATATGTTTTAGAATTCTGTACGTTTTAAGGCTTTCAAAACCTGTGCAAGAACCCTGACATGGGACTAGATCTAGAACCAGAACTGTTTGTCTAAAAGCACTAAAAGACTGCCAAATATAACCAAGAAGTACTTCTAGTGTCTCATCTAGTAGACATCTGGTAAAAACAATATTTCTTCCCTGTTACATTGATGCTGTGTTGTGTGAGCACTGATGGAATATTAGTGCAATTCTACACCGTTTCCTCTTCAATACTTTAAATCACAAGGAAAAATAGGCTGAAAACTTGTCAGGTGAAAAATTCGGGTCATTTTGGTCCAACACCTATCAACAGCCAATCCAATTTCAACGCCTCCACGGTTCCTTACTGAGGTAATTTTGTGTCATTAACAGCAGTTCTGCTCTGCATAATAATAAAGCAGAAATTGATTACAACCATTCCAGCCTTACTATCTCTCCATTAATGTTAGAAAGAGACCACAAGACTAAATGCCTCATAAAATAATGCTTAGACAACAGTTTCTGGGGTCGATGGCACACAAAGAAACCATGTCATTGAGCTGTACTATTTTCCATTTATTATCAAATGACTGTATTGCATGTTAATTAGTCAAACTAATTGAATAGTAACCAATTAAGCAACTGAAAGCGTAACATCATATCTGAGAAATATGTACCATTTTGCAAAGATGAATATATGATACATGGTGAGATCAAACTGGGAAAGCTTGGATACGTTTCTGAAACTAAATTATATCAGGACTAAAGCTAGAGAGAGAAAAAAATATCACTCATTCTGAAAATTTCAGTTAACTTAGATGACCTTTGCAATTTAGTGGTCTTAAAAATTGTCAGTGGCTTCTAGGGGTCCTCTATGTTGCAATTTAAGATCACCTGAATTTGATTTATAATGACTGTCTTCTTCTTCCCTGACAAAATAAGAATTATTTGCAGCCTTGAGGTTTCCTGCTACAATTAAGGGAAATTGTCTGCAAATGTTAAATAATGATCAACCTAACATTTGATCATTTTGAGTGTAAGTCTACATCTGGGGAATTAGAATGAAGTAGCTTATGAGCTGAGAGAGGTTTAGACCTAATTTATTAGAGATAAAGACTTGCAGAAACAGGAACAAAGAAATAAGAACTATGTAGACATAGGGGTCTGGAATAACTGAGAAGCAAAGAAGAAAAAATGGGTTGGAGAGAGAACAGTGAAGGAAGAACATAACCATTGACAACTAAGGCAGGAGATGTAAGCATGTAAATGAAGTGGCATAGAGCTCATCAAAGATCGATGACAAAGAGCAGAAAAAGAGCTGGAAGTAGTCATCACGCACAACAAAGGTAGGAAAGATGGAGAGGTGTGAAGGCGACAGAGAGGCAAAACGCCAAGCAGCAAGAGAAGAGAAAGGAAAATTGGCTGCAGGACATGTCGTGCATATCTGTCCAGAAGTGAAGACAAGCTTTTATATGAGTCCAACAACATTATGCAGTGTGTCTGTTAGCGCACACAAAACTACACTCCATGGGAAGCATCCGTTCTAATCATATCCCCCCTTCAGTCAGTGCTCTACGAATACAGCACAAAAACAAACTCACCAAAAACGGGGGGAAAAAATTACAAGGAGACGAGCGCACACAGATTCATGACTGGAAGCAGGGCAGTGATGTACTAGAATGTGTGACACTCATTCACCGTGAATTATACTGACTCTCACTAGCTTTCACAAACACACCTTTACCTGGGATTCATTCTTGACAAAAGCCCCTGGTGTAGGAGGATGTATAAGCACTGAGCTGAACTACCATCATATTGCAAAATCATGATTTTTTATTTTTAATTTTTTTTTTACCAAATACCCTCATCTAAACTTACATCAGCAAACAACACTTTGTAGCTACCACTTTTCTCTTTTTCTCCCAGCACACCATTAGCACACCATTGAGTCCTATTAGAAAAACAAAACAATGCTTAAAAATTCCTGAAGCTAAGTAATCAATAGGCTACAGTGAAGCCCTTGTAGCATAGTTTTCACAGAAAGTTTCATATTAACAGTTGCTGCACTTTGTTGGGTACTATAAAACAAAGGAGACACAGTTTGTTGCATCCAGAGGCAATTCAGAGAGACAAACAAACATATGGAGACATACTGTATAAAGATAGCTAGAAGGAGGAATATCTTACCATGAGCATTTTAAAGGATATTGAATATTTATTGAGCTATCTATCCATCAACTTAGGGCATTCAAATCAGCCCTATGAATCGCAGAGTTTCAAGATTAGATTACTTTACTTTACTTTACTTTACTATATACTATAGCCCAGTGCAAAATGCTCCAATGGAAAAGCAAAAACACAGTAAAAAATATTCTCAGGCCCATTCAAAATTTATAGGAAGCCAACACAAAAAGAAGGTTTAAACATTTCACAGAGCCCTCCTCAGGGTGCACTGGGGTTTGTCTCTGCCTTAGCATTTTAATATCTAATCCTGCTGCTTATACTAAAAAAGAATTTCCTGGACTTTAAAAAGTTAGATTTGTCATGTATGTAGATGTATTTTATGGTTCTGGTTGAAATATTGATGGAGTCAGACATGACTTTAAAGGCTCCTACAACAAGCTTAAAAATTGCAAAAGTGCACATCTGTGGGTGTTTCAGGTGTAGGCTTGTATTTTTATACTTTAAAGTTGACATTTTCCATCTATGATGGCTTCTAAACCTAAAGGTTTGAGGAATTCATCTCCTCCACACACTGCATCCTTCCCCAAGACGACTGCCATGTTTGACTTAAAGGAGGAGCTGCTACTTTCACTCCCTAATGAGGTGGCAACTATGTTTACCATGACCCCCAAAAGGGAAGGCAAGGGGTATTGCTTTTGGTTTACTTTGTGTGTGTGTGTTTTTTCACATCTGTTTGTCAGCAAATTTACTAAAAAAAAACCACTGGACCAATTTCCATGGGATTTTCAGGAAAAGGTGTGTGGTGGTGCACAAAAAAAATTTCCATTACATTTTGGGAATGTAGGTAAAGGTCAAGGTCGCCAAAAATGTGCCTTTGCACAATCAGGAATTTCCTTTTTTAACCTGTCTACTCTTATTTTTATATCACTGTTGATGTGCATTGATACCAGAACTTTCAAGGCCAAATTTGAACCCTATAGTTCAAAGTTCAAGGTCATAATGAAGGTCAAAATCGAAGTTTAGAAATACATTTTGAATTATTTATGTTAGTGACTTTCAACGAGTATCAAAATGCTAGCCTTTTACTTCTGCAACTTATATGTATATATTTTGACGCAGGAGGTTGGGGGTCACTTGGCCAACACCTAAAAAACTAAAATGGGTAGATAGAGACTTCACAACTATTATTGACAAGATGGGAAATGGCATGGACTTCAAAATGGTGCCATGACCTTTGAATTTGAATGACCTTGAAATGTCAAAATCAAGGTCACATGATTCTCCAAAAAGAATGGTAATAGATACTAAGTTATTACTGTTGACAGATGGGAAACTACAAGTAGGCTCCAAAATGGCACCATGACCTTTGACCTTGAGCAACACATACTATCATATTTAGAAAGGGAGATGTCCATTAAGAGCTAAAATATCTGTGAGGGGCAGGGTTTGTTGTGCCTGGCACCACTTGTTAAAACTGGGCTATAAGCAGCACTGAGTGAAAATTTTACATCCATCAAAACTGAACTCCATCAACTGGTCAATATTTCAAGCATCAAGACTGACCTGGGCATCCTAAAGCATCCTGGGGATAAAATGGAAACCTCACTCTCTGAATGCACAGATGACATCATCACACTCCAGGCTAAAGTAGAGCACCTGTCAAATTAACTTTTGAAAGTGGGCAAAAAATGTGAGAACATAGAGACCAGATCTTGGTGCAATAATATACGGATTATTAGTGCTCCTGAAGACTCATCAACCCCCCCAACTATAGAAGCTGTCTCCTCCCTGCTAAAATAGGCGCTAAAATTGGATCAAGTGCCCCTCTTGGACCGCGTCCACTGCACCCTCCAGCCTAAGCTGAACATCTGGTGAGTGACCCTGTCCCATTGTCACATGTCAACGTTATCATGTAGACTGTGTTGATATCCTGTGGCAAGCTAGAGCCCAACAATGGATCAAGACAGCCGACACGATGACATCCATCTTTGCCAATTGCAATGCAAAGACTACCTGTACCCAAGCTGCCTTCACTGTAGTACATACCAGGCTAGGCTTAAATGTACATGGGTCTCTAATATGTTTCCTCTCATTTTTCCTCATTAGTAAGTCAGTTTACTTTTAATCTTCCAATTGTTTTCCACATAAAAATGGCAGATATTTGATAGTTTATTTCATGTTCCTGTCTTATTAGTCAATAGGCCCAAATATTGATGATCATATTTCATCAATAAGCTTTTTGAATGTTTTCTTCCACTGCACAACAGTGCCCTCATATTTGGAGGACTTATGAACTGTTGTCAACCCCAGGTTAGACCGTTCTACTCCCAAAACATGGACCCCTTGCTCAGTACACTTTTTTGATTTTACATCCAAATGTATTTGCATTAATGAATGGAGATTCAATGCCTCTTTTCCCCCCAAATGCACCAGTCTTTCTCCCAGATTGATGCTAAACTGATAATCATTCTCTCAACAGTTAGATATCATCCTATAAACATTTCTGATCATGTCCTTCTTTCTTTTGGATATTCCATCTTCCCCACAACCTCGATACTGTTTATTATGGAGGTTTAATACGTTACTTCCATTGGATAACACATTTGAAAAATGTTATTACATTATTTTTGATGACTTTATTGCAATCAATCAGAGTGAAAGTGACCATATCTCTTGCTCCTTGCTTTGGGAATCATTTAAGGAATATTTACGTGGCTAAATTATGTATTATTCTGCACATACAAATAGAACTGCTACATCCAAAAATAAGGAGCTTCTGGTCAAATAAAAAAACAAAACAACTGATCAACAACTAGTCTCGTGCTCCTCTCCAAAGCTACTAAAAGTGTGTGTTGCCCTGCAGGACACCTCCTCTTACAGTTTGGTATGGTATGAAGCCATTTGGCTCCAGCCTCTCTTTTGGTTCCTCGGATAAACCTCAGTCTTGCTTATGCAGCTCAACAATTTTGGCCACATTTAACAAGAGAATACTATTTTGCCTTTGCCATCTGGAGGTCCTGACAGTGTGAATATGCGACACAAAATGTCACTGAATGCATATTACTGAACAGATGTTGGCTTTTAAAGGCCGTGGTCTTAAACGTTTGATCAACTGATGAATAGCCTATTTCAGTTTAATTGTTGTTTTCTACCATTTCTTACTTTTGCATGTTTAAACTCTACTTAGATCCTTGTTAAGACCCAGCAGTGCAAAAAATATAAATTTATGCATTTTTTCAACTTTTCTTAAAATTTTTTAAAAGTCTGATTTTCCATCCGACACTACTGAAATGAATACGTTCTTAGATTTTAAATTATAAAGTCATATATTGTTAAGGCATTTGACTTACCAATAACTTTAGAGGAAATCAATCTTGCTATAAAGAACATGGAAAAGAACAAAGCTCCTGGCCATGATAGATTTCCAGTTGAATTTTATTTTCAAAGGTTTCAAACTAAACTGGCCCCAAAATGACATGGATCTCTGCAAAATGCCTCTCTCCCCCCTACCATGAGACAAGCCTGCACAAGTCTGCCCTTAAAGAAAGATAAGTAACCAAAACTCTATGGCTTATACAGACCTTGGTCCTTGATTAATGTGGATGCCAAAACCCTTTCTAAAAATTGGCTCATAATTTATAGAGGATTCTCTCAACAATAATTTCTGTTGGACAAACTGGGTTTATTAATGGCCATGAGCTATTTTTCAACACTGTGCGCTTTTAAATATTATCTGCTGTAAAAATGACAACAATCCCTGAGGTAGTTATTTCAGTCAACGCTGAGGACTTTTTCAACAGGGTCCAATGGAACCATTTATTTACAGTACAAAGCAAATTTAGGTTTGGAGATGGATTTGTTTCATGGATGTGCCTTCTTTATACATCTCCACAAGCTAACATCTCTATGAAGAGTATTCAATTCACTTTATCCCATGGCACCCGAGAGGGATGTCCTTTATTTACTTTTAGCTTTGGCCATAGAGCCTGTATCAATATATCTGAGTTCCTCCCCAATATTCACTGGCATTTCACAACTGAGAACTGAATTCTCTTTATGTGGATGATTTATTGTTATATGTCTCAGAATCTAATCACTCTGAACCATCAATTGCATCTTTTTTTCCTCAGAGATTTGGCTAATTTTCAGTTTATAAAGTTAATGTTTCCAAACGTGAACAGTATCCTGTTAATGCTTCAGCACAGAAATGAGATCAATATAGTATCCCTTTTAGACAGGTTTTGATTTAGGAGAACCCCAGCCTCTCTATTTTTTTTTTGCCAAATTCTTGCCTTTAATATTTAAAATTAGGTCTGACCTTCAAAGCTAGAGAAGTTTGCCACTTTCACTCATAGCAAGAATTAACATTAAGTAAAATTTAGATTTTGCCCAAATTACTGTTTCAATGTCCTCCTTTATCAATTTTTTTTTTTAAGTATCAATCAGGATATTTGCACTGCATAAAATAATACATATTACTGTCCTCCAGAGATACACATTTAATGCTGGACTATCACTCCAAAATGTTCATTTTTATTACTAGGGCTTCTCATATGCAAAACATTTTATCCTAGATCAAATCTTTTCATCCCCCATGGTGTAAGTTAGAGATGCATTCATGCAGCACATTCTCACCAATGGCTCTGCTCACCTTTCCCATTCCCATTAACCCCTGTGGCTTTACAAACAATCAAGTAGTGAGTTCCATCCTCAAAATCTTGTACCAGTTGAGAAGGCATTTCAAATTGATCTCTGCTTCTGTTTTAGCTCCTTTGCTGAAAAACTGCTTTCTCTGACCCCATTTGTAGTGTTTGACACAATGAACACCTTAGAACTTTTACAGATTTTTAAAGTAATGGTACTTGTTATACTTTGTATTTTCATCAAGTGAGTTTCATCTTCTTCCTTCTCCCTTTTTTTGTTATCTACAAATTACACCCTGCATTAAATCGGTATTTTTTACTCTCTCTGTAATAATAATAATAATAATAATAATAATAATAATAATAATAATAATAATAATACCTCAAACTTATATAGCGCTTTTTTGGACACTCAAAGACGCTTTACATAACAGACAAACAAGCAATGCATTAAAAAATAAATACATCATACAATCATAAATCGTACATAAATCGTATACATCAATTATGGAATGACCCCTCACAAAAGATATAATAAATGTTTAATAATCTCTTGTCTTGTAACAGTTCACCTACCATTAAAATTAAGACTGCCTAGGAGGATGAGTTGAGGCTTACTTTACATGACAATTGATGGGAAGAAAAAAATTCATACTATTTCAACCTGTGCCTGACTTACACTTATTTAGTTCAAGTGTCGTATAGACTGTTACTGATAGATGTGATACATTTAAGACCATATTTTCTGCTCATTTGCTGTGATCTTTTCATTTTGACGTTAGTACTTCAGCATTATTTCCAAAGTGCTTTTAGTCACTGTAAATGCTTCTCCTCATATTGCCATATTTGGTTGTCCAGAAGATTACAACAGACACAGTTCTAACCAACTGGATGTTATCGCTTTCACTTAATTATTGGCAAGACGGCACCTTCCTCTTTACTGGAAATCCACAAAAACTCCTTCCAGTACTCAATGGCTCAGGGATGTTACGTTGTTCATAAAAATAGAAAAGATTAGATATTCTTCAAGAGCTGTTCCCTCTACGTTCTACAGTAAATGGCAGCTCTTCTTCGCTTTCTGCAAATCACTTCAATTCCTTTCCTGTGATTGATAAGACACCTCACCTACCCAATCTTAATAAATAATTAAAGATAGACAGATAGACAGACAGACAGACAGTATTATATAACCATGGAAAAGGCCAGCTTCAATCAGTGTACACAAACAACTCTACCCTCCTACAGATATATCTCTGAGAAGAGGTCTTTGATCATATTTGCCACAAGGACAGCAGTGATGATGGCGATGTTTGTTGTTCTGAATGGAAAAATACAATCTTGTCTGGGAGCAGAGGAAAACAAACACAGACAATAAAAATGCATGCATTGTGCCTGTGCCCTCTAAGTCAGTTTGTGTGACAGCGGTCTGCGTTACTTAGGCAACCACCTGGTTGTACTTTTGCCCTCGCAGAAGGGAACAGCCAGTGGATGAGGTGGGGTCAGAGGTCATTACTTACCCCACATTTGCTGAGAGCGATGTACCACCATCTCTCCCTCACTGAACGGAAACTACGGCCACCCACGCAACTCAGAACCTCTTCATTCCCATCTCCTTCCACCTGTGAGACAGAAGAAAATGCTGTTATCAAAGAAGAGAATAAATTTTACCATAGAGACACACTAGATTACAGCAGACAAGTGGGAGCTTGAAATTCATAACATATTTCACATCCAAATATAGCCTAAAATGTGCAAACAAGATCCACAAAGCATCACAACAACAGAGTCATGCTGGCAATCACACTTCCTAATGTGATAAACAAACAAGTCGAGGTGCTGATTGAAAATAGACAAAGGAATTATTTTTTAAAAAAAGGTATTGGAAGGAAGAATGATACTGGTATGCATCATCAAAAGTGGAAATGTGTGAATAATAAAATGTTACATTATAGCCCATTAGCTCAGAGTTGTTTTCCTGTTTTACATATTCCTGGGCTTTTTTGCATAACAAAAGCAAATGCAGTTGGAAAGATGAAAATAAGTTCAACCGTCTGTAGATAAACAGGAACAATGTGATCCTCTAATATAAAACACTTGCATCACAACACTGAGGTCAGAGGTCAAATTCTACAAAAAAGCCTTCTTGCATTAGAATACATAGTTTTCCATCTGCCTACTGCTTTCATACTCTGAGTGGGTGGCTGCTTGTTTATAAAGAACATACCAGTACAGTATGTGAATGTACGCATATGTATAAGTGTTTTTTTTACTTACCATGCAGCCTGACCAAGTGTAGCGTGTGGTGAGATTGATGACCTGGTTGTTCTCGGGCCGTAGCACTGCCTCCTTTTGGTAGCAGTTCTAATGGGAGCAAGAACAAATCAATTCAAATAAAATGTTTAAAACATTATGGTTGCGTTTTAATCTGTGGATTTATTTACTCATGGTCTTGTTTTAATTGTATTGCCGATTATATTTTTCATTGGGTTATGCTTTCTTTCAGTTGTGTGCACGATAAGACATACTTACTTAAAGTCACTTTATCAAGTCTAAAAGAGGCAAAGTGTGGTTAATCAAAATATAATTGAAGTTGTGTCTGCAGTAGACTCTGATTCATTGAAGTCATTGTAAGTGAAATTAATGTTTTGTCTCTTCTGTGGCAGATTCCACCATGTGTGGCTGCTGAATATTAGTGGTGAATTTAGTACATGGTCAAACTATGAAAATAGTGATTATGGGAACTTCAGACCAGGACACCAAAATCTGCCAAATGAAACAGTTTCACTGTGTTTTTTTTTTTTGCATAAATTGTTATTTATGAACCAATATATCATACAAAACAACTTCAACAATCCACTCTTGAAGTTGTTAATGAAATTACCAAAACATGACATTCTGTTTTAATGGTTTCATTTTTCTTTGGCATTTGAGTGTATGGTTTTCCTTTTTGTACATCATGCTACAAAACTACAAATGCAAACTACTGTCCTTCATCATTATTCCTAACAGATTTGCACTTCATACAACAGTTATATCAGATGTGTTAAAAAACACTGCACTAGTTAACAGGGCTTTAATATGTGTGAGTAGGTGTTAACAACTGTCTGCAGCAGTACATAGTTGCCTTATACATTATTCATTAGTTGTGAAAGCAATTCAGTGTTGCTTTTTTCCCCTATATCTTGCTAAATGTAATTGTACCATATGACACCAGCTTATACAGGAACAACACATTTTATACACTCACAAAGTCTTCATGTGTTATTTGTAGTTGAGGGACGGACCAGTATTACATTTACCCACTCTCTCTTTCAGGCACTAGACTTCAACCCATTAATTCATCCATTATTAAATGGATGCTGCATGGACTATATGGGTGAGAGAATGAATCAGAGAATGCCTGTGTATGTACAGTATAGAGAAGACCAAAAGCTCATAAAATATGGCTGATTTGACATAGTTTTGATTCCTTAAAGCAGCACATTTAAAAGTGCTTTGCCAGTTTTCAAATAACACTATCAAAGACAGATATCAGACATTTATGATCAGAAACCTGCCCCATGTGCTGTCATTTCCTATGAAACAGCTTCACATCAGGGAGAATTCTCTCATGTCCACAAATAGGAATTGTATAGTCCTTGATCACTGCGTATATAATCAATAATATATCAGTGCCTGTGACTGAAAAACCTCTATTTTTAGAAGAAAAATAAATCCAATTCCATTTTCCACCAGTTTCCCAGGAACGTTTAACAGGAACTTCTTTACCTGTGTAAAATAATTCCTGGTAATCTGTGCTTTATGTTTAAGCCATACTTCAAAGTTCCAGAAAAAAAAAAATCCAGAAAGTGTATTGAAATTGTTTTGAGTCACTGAGTCAAAGTCGTGCTGAATTTGTTTTGAGCGTATTCGGCAAAGATGTTCAACAAGGTCCAGCCTATTTTGAGTGAATTTGCTGAATATACTCTGGATCATATTCGGATGAACAAACAGATGATTGCAAAGCACTCATAGGAGTGAGATGAACACGCTTGGCTTGGCTTGAACCAAATGTACTCAAAAGACTGACTTTAAACACTCAAAAGAGCGTATTCAGAAAATGGACCTTGTTGTCCATCCACTTCTTGTAGCTTCCCTTCTGTTGATCTTTGTTTCCAAATGATGTGAACTGAAGTTTGTAGAGATGGAATAAACACATTTGCAGCTGTACAATAAATGTTCTTCAACATGCCAAGAATTACAGGTATTCTGAAGTTCTATCCCCCTATCTCCTTTTTCAGGGAATGTTTGGGGTAACAGGAATATTTTTTTTAGGTATGTTGTTGTAAATGCACAGAGGTTTTTCAAAGTTCCTGCAGTAGAAAAGGGGCTATTCAGGAAGTGAGTAAGGCGCTGTATTAAAGTTTGCAAGGTAAGTGTGGAGCACTTAATTGAAAATAAAATGCAAGTCAAGGGGTTTTCAGTTTAACGCATCAATAAGTTAAAGCAGTAGTATTACTATTTAATAAAAGCTTGTCAAAAGACATGATAAAGCGCGCCAGTGTCTCACCTTTTCAGGCCTCTTGTACACAGCTGGCCACTGAGAACTGTCATCAAAATACAGCAATATGTTCTGACAGCAGCGAGACTGTGAAGAGAGAGAGAGAGAGAGAAAGAGAGAGAGAGAGAGAGAAAGAGAGAAGGTGATTAAGAGAAAGGCAGGGGTAGTATGGACATAGATCAGAGAGGAGGCAGTGAGACAGATTTATATGATAAAAAAACGTTTCCAGAGTGTACAGGCTACAGTGCTGTATGGCAGAGGGAAAAGAGGATGGGGCAGAAGAGCACAATGGACTCACAGAAAGATAGAGTGGAGAGAGAGGAAAGGAGAATGAGGCAGAAACGGAAGAAAGGATGAAGATATAACTGGTTCAGATGAAGTAAGAAGAGGAACGTGACAAACAGATAGAAAGAGTTTTTCTATCTATCAGTAATACGTTAGAGTGATTGTAGAACAGCATTTAAAAGTAAACATACTAGTTAAGTTTAGAATTGAAAATAATATGGAATAAAGTAGATTTCAAACACATTTTCAAGGTCAAAGTCAACCGTTATTTTCAAATGTGTCCAGTACAGCACCTTATCGCTGGGGTAAAATACATATATGCAGTAGAGGAATACATATACTTATTTTTAATTTTTCCCACATTTGTATCACAATGATGTACATTGTATTATGATATAAATACTAACTAAAATGATGTTTTATAATATCAAAAAGTTTAGAAATTAAAAGAGAACACAAAGTCCAAAGCCACTTGTCATTCTTCAGGCACCCTCACACTGAGCCAAAGATTAAGATAAAAATGTACCTGGAGTCGACTTCAAAGTACCCGTTAAAAAAAAGTTTTATTTTTCATAATACATCAATTCTCTATAAGTAGCTTTGGCTTGACGTCTATTCTGACAAAATTAATATGAAAAATAAAAATCACATAAAAGAGTGACAATTGCAAGCACTTTCAAGCTCTTAAACTAAAATCTAAGCACTTTTCAGACTATGAAAACAACATTGAAATTCCACCATTTTTGAGGATTTCAAGCACCCGTACAAACCCTGTTAAAAACACTCACAAAGAAAACTAAGTGATCCTACCTTTGGATAGCGGAACCGGAAATCCAGACGTCCAAAGTCGGTAAGAAAACAGAAGCGAGTGAGAAAAACCCAGTCCTGAAAACAACAAAGAAAACATAACAATTGCATTAATCAGTAATTCAGTAAACAGTTATTGTGAGTATGTAGTAAGTATACCAGAAGTTGTCAGGAAGCAGACAAATACTGACAGATCACAGATTATATATATATATATATATATATATATATATATATATATATATATATACATATATACATATATACATATATACATATATCCAGTATTATTTCCTCCTTTTTGTCAGTTTGTGCATCTGACAAAATATGTTTTTCTGTCAGGTGATTTTCTAATTAGAGATGCAACAACTTGTCATGAGCCTTGTCTCTAGTGTCATGTCTCGTCTATTTTTCTGTTTTTTTCGTTAGTGTTCCAGGGCTTTTATTTTGTTGAGTTGGTTCATGTTCACTCTTGTCTTGTTTGCTTCCTGTCACAGGCCTGTCCTCTGTCTCCCTCATTATCCCTCATGTGTTACACCTGTCGTTCCCTATTTAGACCTCGTGTGTCAGTGCGTGTTTGTCTGCGTCAAATGAGCGTTGTATTCCTTGTCTCTGGTTACCCAGTCTTGTGTCTTTCGTCTGCTCCTTTTCTGGTTATGTGGTTTATCTGTTGCCTGATTTTTTTTGCCTGTACCTGACCACAAGTTCGCCATATCCTGCCGGCACTTCAATTATCCTCGGATCTTCAGCCTGAGCCCCTTCTGCACACCGGTAACGTCTTTTGGATTCCTCTTTGGTTCATGTCTGCATAGCCTGTATATGATCCTTGCCTGTTTTGTCATCTGACACTCTGACCTCACTCCTAGTTCCTGCCCCCCGTGGTGAATTGTTCCCCCACACAAACAGTGGGATAGGCAAAAGCTCACTATATATTAATACTGTGATCTTTAATAAATATTGTGAAATGTCATTTAAGTCTGAGTCCTGCATTTGGGTGTGATTGTTTTCTGGCATCGTGTCACACAACTATTTGATTAATTTATTGGTGATTATCGTGATAACTGATAAATGGATTGTACTTTTTCTGATTTCAGTTTTTCCTTCAGGTACAATAATTGTGTGCCAGAGGGCAAACATATTGGTCTGTCTGTGCTCTAGCAGTCACGTTTCAAGCATTGATATCAAACCATAACTACATTATTGTCTACATTCTCTAGTTAACCTGGTTAGTTCTTGCCAATAGTAGACCAAGGTACAATTTATAAGACAAAGTTACAAAATGGATATTTTGTTATAATTTCTGGAAACATCATTGTATCAACTTGAAACCGAAGCTAAATGTGCATTTTTTTTCCCCCAATTCTGCATCCGATGGTATGCATCATGACATAAGAGCCACACCCTCATTAGTGTCCAGAAGTAAATGAAAGAAGGGTCAGTAAACTTAGTTTTCTGAAATTTCAAATGAATATTAATACTCATCGAATCATAGCAAAACTTAACATGCAACACCTCTGTGCAAGTCTCTTCTCATGTTCCAAATTTTGCAACTCTAAGTTGCAAGATTTCCGAATGCTATGGTAACGTATGTAAAATTTGTTTAGCTTTAATAAGTAACCCTTCTGTTTGTCATAGCAATTTTAAACTAATGTCAAATTATTGGAAATTGAATTCTCTATCCATTACCTACCTCATTTTTCATTCGTATATACATACACTTTGAGTTGCTAGCATCTACAATAACAAGGGCGTAAGTGCCTAATTTGCATATTGACAAAATGACTTTCATCTTGAAAACTAATATTGATACTGGCTAATTATTATCGACTTAGATAAGTTAGACATGACCTTTCATTTGGTACCAATTTAGTTGACCTTTGATGACCTTTAAAAGATCAAACTCAAGATCCTGACTTTCAAAATACAAATTTTTTTACCCCAACTTCCTCGATTTTGCTGAAAAATGACTAGTTTATGGTTATAAAGCATAAAAATATAAGCAAAAAGTCTCTTTCAAAGGCCTCTACCTGTGGTAGTTTCATTTTCATTGTCAGTCAATGACTTAAAGGCATAAAGTAACCAGAAAAGACTCACATTTAAGAAAACACAACAGCATTTCAAGTTTTTCCCCCTTAAACTTAAAATGTGATAATGACCATGACTAAACAACTAAATGATTAAATAAGAAAACAACTGAACTAATCAATAAGTGTCAGCTTATTTAATATTAATTGTCACAATTGGAAGTTTTGTCTGGTTTGCAAAACAGAAAATCTTTTGAAGCCTCTTCTCCTTTTTGTGAATCTGTTTCAAATTTGTAAGTATTTGCTCCTGGCCTATACTCCTATATTTCCACCAAGTTTCATTGAGATCACCCCAGTAGTTTTTGTGTAATGCTGCAGATAGACTGATAGACAGGAGATGATCACATAACGCTTGTGGCCACAGTAATAACTATAAGCAGTAGAAAATGGAATGCAGATGTAACAATGGGAGATAATAAAAGCCAGACATCAACGGGGCAATAAAAGAAGAAATAGTAAGGAGGAGGGGGAGTTGAAACAGAAGGGCAGAGCTTCACAAAAGAGGGGTGAACAAGTTGTAAGAAAAGCTTTGGGTGAAAGAGGAAAAGAGGGAAAAATGGGGAGGTAAATGCCAAGAGACTAAACTTTTACAGAGGGTAAACAGAGGGAGTATGAAGGGGCTCCTGCACAAATTAATAAAAGCCAAAGGTGGATGAAGAGAAAACATTTCTATGCTTAATATTATTCAGCCATAAGCCTGGCAGCATGAGACCAGATAATAGTGCTGATGGTGTACTTCAGCGAGCTTATATAAGGCACTGCAGCATAGACATGGCCAACCCGTCAGTGGTGGTCTATATATAAACGGGTACATATTTCTATACAGCTGTGGGCAGACACATATTCTGTAGATATGGATCATAGTGCTGAACACAGTACTAACAACACATCACTTATATGTTGTTTACACACACACACTTTTCTTTATCTGGAGGACAGCCCAGTCTGCTCTACTGAGGCAGCTGAGATCAGTTTTCAGCCAAAGTGCAATGTTGTATCTTGAAAAAAGTAACAGATTTTCAGTTAGTCACACAAATAAAGTAATTTTTTTTCCCTTGCAAACAGATAATAGCTGAGTGAGACAAAGCCCAGGATCACAAATGACACAAACTTGTGATGATAGTCTAGTAGTCACCAGGATGATTTACAGCTGAGCTTGACTGATGAGGATTTGATCACAGGAAAAGGCTAATATTTATATTTATTTAATCTTCATTATGTCGGGTAGGTAAATTGAGAACCAGTTTTATAATGTTGACTGGGCCGAGAGGCAGTGTAGTATCCAGATAAAATAGAAAAAAAACAAGTGATGCCAGACACATTCAATCATACCCCTCGCAAACGCAATAGTGAGTGTGATTTGCCCTTTTATCACTGCAAAAATCACATTTTTGGTAACCCTGACATTTTACCTACATTCACCTAAATGAAATGGGATCTATTCTGGACTACTTTGCACCTTTCCTGAGAATGTCATGGGAAATGATCCAGTAGTTTTTGCATAAAGTTGCTGACAGACAAAAAAAATGAACCAAGACAATACCATGGCCTCCCCTTCAGTGGGACAGGTGAAATAAACAAAAGAAAACAATAAAAGGTATTTTACAAGCCACAAAGTTGCATAACAAGCTAATAATACTGTTAAAAGACAGCATTATTTACACTGTTTATAGTGTTACATCTGATTAATGGACGGACAAAACTATCCTGAACAAATTCAACAGTAGGACTTTATAAGAGGTTAGAAATATTAAATCTATCTGAATATCAAACTAAACTGAATGTTTTAATTTGTGGTAGTTTCCACTAAAAATTCCAGTATTAATCGACTTATTATTGGCACTAATTAACTAGTCAAATGGATAAACTGTTTCTAATATTTTGTGTTGTAACTGTATGAGACAGATTAATAATAGACAATAGATAGATATTGAAATGTCAGTATTATTGACTTATTTGACTATATTAGTTTATATGATTATGACAGATGGAGGATCATCATTTTACAAGTATATTTTTCAATGAAAATGATGCATTAGAAATAAATACGGCAAATGACAGACAAAATGTAAAGGCAAAGACTGAATCCTTGTGGTTCACATCTCAAACCTTGAACCCATGGCTATTAAAGACCATTTGGCTCATCGTAGGAGTTGGCAAGCTGTGGTTAGAGACTAAGGAGGGATGTCAATATAACACATGAATTTTGGCACAGATATTGCATTGATTTATTGTCTGTAACTTAGCCTGATCAATTTAAGGCAGAAACCATTTACAGCTAGTAGAGCAGCTGCTGTGGCTTTTTATAACCACCTGGGTACATGGAATTATGCAGAAAACTCCTATCTGTAACCAGTATATGCTGCTAACTATAGCGTTTACAGGTAAATGTTGTATGTGCCTCCAAGTGTAAAGCCTACTGCCAGAAACCCTTTGTACTGATGTGGTTTTCTTTTGGTTTTGGCACATGTTGGGGTGATATAAGAAACTACTCTTAATTTCTACAGAGAAATAAATATTGAAATGAAATGAAACAAACTGAGGTCCTGTTTAACTTCCAAAATGGTGTATTTTAACCCATGCTTTTCTAAATGTGTGGTGTTTAAACAACACACCAGCAAATGATGACTGAAAACTGAAAATTATTTATAGCTTTGCCCTCAGGAGGGTAGTGCAGTTGGGATGGTCTGTCTGCTTGTTTGTAACTACAAATCTGCAGCAAATTTAGACCTGACATTTTTACACAAGGTCTAACATATGGTCTGGATAAAACTCCAACAGATTATTCAATAGTGAGAGAAAAAACTATGTTGAGGATTTTCTCTGAAATGAACCTGAACACACACATACACATGTTGCCTGACAATGTCTACCAACATGACTTATTTGAGGCCATTTCAGCAGAACATCTACCACTGAAAGTATATTTTCTTATTCATTACCTCCTTGATAAAATTTGCAGGATATGTCGGGAGGGTCACAAATAACAAATGATTACATTTTGGTGGTCATCCATAAAAGATCTTGGATTTAGGATCACTTTTACATTTATTCTCCATTTACTGCAATGTAAAATTTCAAAGTGATGCAGAATCCAGGCTCTCTTCCGGATCACCATCAAAATGTAATCATTTGTTCGTTGTGACACTCCCGATATATGCTAAAAATTCCCATAACTTTTGGAGTAATGTTGCTAACAGACAGACAGACGATCTCCAGTGAAAACCTCTCTGCCTTCATTGGCGGAGGTTTATTTTGTAGTTCAGTCTGTTCTGATTATACAGACACTGAAACTCCATCTCAGGTAAATAAAAAAAAGGGCCAATGACTAAAACATGAATCCAATTCCTGCCAGAATGTTTAAGTGTCACCTGTCAAGGAAAGGTTTCATTCCCAGTATCTTTGGTAAAAGTTCAGTTTTGGTCATTTAACAATCCTGACCATCTCCACACATGGACTTATATATTTTGTGAGTGGTGTGTGTTGGTGGTGTGGATAGATGGACATGTACACCACATACTTGCTGTATGGATATTATCACTTAGGTGCAAATAAAGACTCTGTTATTTTAAATACCTCTGCATTCAGTGAGTGTGTAGAGCAGTGAAGGTTTTAAGAATAGGAAAATACATTTAAACTCAATAGTCAAAATTCAGGAGATGGTATCAGGATGATATTTTATTGAAGCATATTTTACTTTAAATCCAAAGTGCAAAGTTTTCTAAAAATCAATTGTACTTTTCAAATGTAAAAAAAAAATGAGGAAGAAATATTCAAAATATGACTGTAGTTGCATTCATACTCATATCAGCCCTTTAAACACTGTTCTTCTTTTCCTTACTAAAACTGGCTTTAGGGTTGGTTGTTACAAACTCTTGATCTCCAACCAACCAGCTAAACTTCCACGCACTATTATACTGTAATTATGTCTGGCCTGTGTTCTTTGTACATAAACAAGCACTGTAATTTCTGTGCTGCAAAATAAAGTGCATCCAGAGTAAGCATAGTATCATGGCTGCCAGCGCTGCCTCCATATATCACAACAAACAAACCGCAGCCATATTTCAGCTGCTGCCAGCCAGCTTCAGCCCCTGGAGCCTCTGGGTTATAATTCATGGTAAACTCAAAAAGTCACTGAAGCCAGGGTCTTGCTTCAACCACTGTCTGTTGTCCCAGATGACGCTTAAAGCTGTAGCTATGACAACTGGGGCAGCCATGTGAAGCACTGACCCACAGCTGAATCCCTGGAGAGAGAAGGGATGGGTGGTCTGTTTGGGGAGGTGGGCTAGAGGGAGTATCATTAAACTCACTGCAAGGCGCAACTGAAAGACCCCCTTGTCAGGGTCAACACACACACACACACACACACACACACACAAACACACTGTGCAGCACACTTTAAAGAGTGCTATGGTTAGTGTGAAACAAAACATGCACTCAGTCATCCTCACACCATGATCTCACACACACACACACATTATACCAATGTCAGTCCTTAATATCGTCATAGCAACCATAACATGCCTTAGTTTGCAGTTGCCATAGAAACATCAAAAGGCCAAACTCTTCATTTACAATAAACAAAAAAACACTTGTCACATTCTCAACATCTGTTTTTAAGAATATCTACTCATAATAGTGAGACGTAATTATGGTATTTAGTACACGCAATAAGCATGAGCATTCACCAGAGCCAAGGACACCCTGAATATCTGTTTTTCATGTGAAAAAAATCATGTTGATTTACTCAAATTTGTATTTAAATCTTCATAGACAATCAGTGACATCTAACCACAAGTCCAATTAATAAACCAAACTACAATTACATAATCACCATATCACAATTATTTGAGCTAACCACCATTATTCTACACAATCGTAATAATCATCTCGCTGGAGCTAAATCAAACTGCAATCATAACGCCAGCTTGCACAATTAAGCCTGATTTGCACGTCTGTAGTATAACCTGTGGACTGACAGTGATTTGGAAATTAACCCCCATCTGTGTTTAATGTGACACATTTGCATAGGATAAGGAGAGACTTGCTCATATTAGCAAACACTAATCCTCAGTTTTAAAGTTCAGATTCCCTACTTAAAGGTAACTGTTAGAAACAGAAACATTTTCCTTAGGATGTCATCCATCTCATCTTTTGAGATTTAGTCTAACTTTGCCCTTTAAGTAGGGCTGCATGATATTGGGAAAAAAAAAACGGATATTGCATTTTTTTTTTTTTTTATCCCTGCGATATACAGGGTGTTCCAAAACCAATTTATATCATTTGAGAGGTCCATATCAGAGCGACTACACAGTGAGGAGAAATTATTTATTTTGATTGGATTTATTTCTGACATAAAATGGTTTATTCTCCAAATTTCAAATGAAAAATTGTGGGGTTAGTAATTTTGTGATATTCCAAAGTTAGTACAAATGTTCAAAGTGTGTGCTGCTTGTGATGCGGCAAACATTACATCAGTTTTGGACTTCCTTTCCATCACAAACAACCTTCTTAAATTTATAGGAAGGAATACGTCTAGGACTAAACAAAGACAGTTTGTTTGAGGTGCTCTTTGGAAAAAGGGATTAATAAAGTACAAAACACACTGGAGGAAAACTCCGAGGCAGTCTCTTTAAACATTAAAATATCTTTATTACTATGGCATGGTCATATATAGACCTAAAAACAAACACTTCTGTTCATTTCAGCTTCGAGCCTTCTGCAGGAAGTCAAAACCTTCCTGCAGAAGGCTTGATGCTGAAATGTTTTTTAGATCTCGATATGATAAATAAAGGTGTGTTAATGTTTAACGACAGTGCCTTGGAGTTGTGTTCCAGTTTGTTTTCTACACACATCCTTCCTCTTGAAATGTGTACCGTATCTAAATCTGCTTTCCTGTTAGAGCTTGTTTATGAAACTTTCTAACAAATGCATTCACATTTGGATATACTTCAATACACAGATCACCTTTTCTGTAGCAGTAAACAGCATGTGTATTCCTGAAAGCAGAACAATAAAAAAATATTACACTGTTTTGAGCAAAAAACAGCAAACAAATATTAAACAAATTACTAGGTCATGAAATTCTGTCAAATTTTCTGGAACCTTCTATACATTGCAATGAGAAAAACTACTCATACTACATACAATAGCTGTGTGGTGTGGATGTAAATGGTTAAAGAAATTAGTCGTGTTTCCTCTTAATGTGGCACAAGGTGGTTGGTACTTTTGACACAGAACATGTGTTTCAATATCAACCTTCTTGTAGCTGAAATAATTCCACATAACTGATGTTGCATATCTTTTTAGCACCAAATCTAGATTTTTGTGATTTTCTCTTTTTTGTTGCTCATTATTCTATAGCATGTTGTTACTAGCAACTCACCCCATGTGCAGGGGTGTGGTAACCTGATTAAGGACAATCGTGATTGGTAGATAACTATGCATAGTGTGTGTCAGGTACCCAGGTTGAATTTAGCTGTGATTAGTGAAGAGTTCAAATGTCTCCTATATTTCAGGATCTGCGATGTGACTATTGTGCACACATACATCGCAATGCTGATGCTCAAATAATACAATAATATTATGATTATTATTCATAATAATAATCATAATAAGAATGGTTTAGATTTCAATAGCAGTTTTCAAGGCACCCAAAGCACCCTATACTACTTCTCCATTATTCTTTCATGCTCACATTGACACTACTACTTTTAAAAAAGGTCATATTTTGCCAAACCCACTTTTATTAGTCTTTGGTACATTTATTTATGTATTTGGACCCTAATAGTTCATAACGTTTGAATTTGAATCCTCTAGTTGCCACAAAACTATCTTTATATTAATTTTTTGCAAAAATCAAGCCGAAATTTTAAATTTATAACTCCTTTTTTTTAAAGATAAATATCACTCCTTTAAGTGAATTTCCATGCTATATTGAAAAATGAGCCTCTTGAATCTGCACCTAAAATACTCCTAAAATAATTTCAAAGTTTTCATTTACCATTACTCGTCCACAGCCAGAGTAATAAGCTCAGCAAGTGGTGCCCAGCACAACAAACCTCACACCTCTTGCACACATTTGACCTGATTTGTCCTATTTCTCATCATTATACAAGCCCATTTTTAGTGACTATGACCTTGACCTTTGACCTATATTCACCAAAATTTAATGGGATCTATTCTGTACCACCTTCCACCTCTCCTGAAAATGTAATGAAAATTGTACAGTAGTTTTTGTGTAAAGCTGCTGAAAGACAAACAGACGGACAAACAAACAGACTCAAAAACAACACCCCCCCCCCCTCCCTTTCGGGGGGCGGGGCAATAAATGCGAGGACTAATAAAAATGTAAGAAATCACAGCCATGTTTGCACTAATAAATATCACAAGGCTTCCATGTTTGTACAGATTTGCAAGGGATTAATTAGTATGACAGATCAACTCCATAATTAGGCATATTAACCCTGTGCAAATAGTACTTCAGAAAAGTAAATGGATGCAATTTAATTTAATAAAATATATGTGAATATAACAGCTTTTCTCTATTTGCAGTCCACTCATTTTCAATACCAATGTTAAAGATATAACAAGTGGTGCCCAGCACAAACATGCTCCCTCGCAAGCATTTCACCTGATTTGCTCTATTTGCTCTTATCATGGCAAAAACACATTTTTGGGAATTTTGACATTGTTCTTTGACCTACATTCATCAAAATTTAATTGGATCTATTCTGGACCACCTCACACCTTTCATGAAAATTTCATGAAAATTGGTGCAGTACTTTTTGACTAAAGTTGCTGACAATCAAGCAGACAAACAAGCAGACAAGCCGACTCAAAAACTACACTACTTATTTTTACCCCTCTCCCCTTTGGGGGTGGGGTAAAAATAAGTAGTGCTTTATATTTAAGAATATTTAAGACAAAAAACCCCCCAAAAAAACAGGGGTGGCCATGGCTTAGTTGGTAGAGCAGGTCGTCCAGTAACTGAAGGGTTGATGGTTCAAATCCTAGTCAGTCAGTTGTGTCCTTGGGCAGGACTCTTCACCCTCCTTGCCTCCAGTGCCACTCACACTGGTGTATGAATGTGGTGGTCATATGGCTACATATGTAGTTTACCACCACCAGAGGGTGCATGTGAGAGTGAATGAATAATGGGTCACTAATGTGCAGCAGTTTGACTGGCCAAAAAAGTGCTATATAAATCCAATCCATAATGATCTATATCTATATAACATTCATTAAACTAGGAAAGCATTCAGAGAGCACAGACTCTACCAAGGCAGATGAGCCCTCCCTCCTGAAAGACACACGTGTGTGACCTCCTCCTAATCATCATCTAAATTGAATCATTTGTTCTTTCTGCTAGTATCAATATTTCCTGAATATTTCAGCCAAATCCATCCATATCTTTTTTAGTTATGTTGCACAAAGTCAGACAGACAAACATACCTCCACTGATCACCACCAAAATGTAATCATTTGTTCATTGTGTGAGTATCAACAATTCCTGATATTTTCAGCCAAATCTGTCTATAACTTTTTGAGTTATGTTGCACAAACTCAGACAGACAAACAGATAAGCATCAGCAAAAACATAACTCAGCCATTCCTTGGCAGAGTAACAAATGGTGCCAGGCACAATAAACCCTGCCTCCTTGCATACATCTTACCTGATTTGCCCTATCTCTTATCATTGTGAAAACACATTTTTGGTGACTGTGACCTTTAACCTTTAAACTACATTCATCAAAATGTAATGAGAATGTACCTTTCCTGAAAATGTCATGGGAATTGACCCAGTGGTTTTTGCGTAAAGCTGCAGAAAAACACGAACCAATAACAATACCCCCCTCCCCTTTTGGGGGTGGGATAACAACAGCTCTTCTTGAGTTGTATACAATCAAGATCATCAAATAATATTGTTATACAAATGTTTCATGAAGTTTACCGTTATGCTGTGTAAATAATTACTATTAACTCACCCACCCTCAGCTCCACCCTCTTATGATCACCTCTATCTCCAAAAAGTTAAGATGGTGATGGCAGTTGTGGGTCTATGGTAGTATATCAGTTAAGGCAGAAAGACATAGACCTTCATAAGCAATACATTCACTTCAACCCATGAACATTTTCCACAATTAATACTAAATGGCAGATTTTTCTCATATCATGCAGCCATACAGTAACAATGCTGCCTAACTATTATACCTTTATGGAATTCAAGTGATCCAGCCTTGGACTTTAATGCACTGCTAAAACAGGGACTTTTCTCTTTGGAGAAATCTTTTCACAAGATATTTTAACCTGGATGAAGGATTTGCTTCTATTCAGCCACAGGAGCATTAGTGAGGTCAGATGCTGGCATTGGAAGATAAGACCTGGCTCACAGCGGCCGTCCAGATACATCCTAAAGATGTTTGAAGGGCTTGCTGTCAGATATCTGTGCAGACAGATTCTGGCATGACAAACTGAGAAAGTAATTTATTTTTCTTTTTTGTCCTGATGAAAAGGTCTCACAAAGAATAGTCAGACTGCACTGGATTGTATTGGCTCCACACTAGAGCTTAAACAACAGGTTAATTACACTTAAAATAAACCATTATTTTAATACAGTTGATCATTTTGAGCAAAAATGCTTCTAAAATATAAAGGATGTTCAGTTTTTTTACTGCCATACTCAATATTTTATTGAATATTTTAAAAGATTTTGGAAGATATTTAGGAGCATTGGCCACAGAAAACTTGTATAGACATATGTCACTATTTTCAGACACTTTTTGACTAAATTGGAACAACTGGAAAAATGATCAGCCAATAATTATGAATGAGAATTGGTGAAAACATGCTGTCCTTACATCACTATACACTATATATTAACTAATTAAATCAAAAGGGGAAAAAAATCCATTCCATCTTTCTACACTCCACTACC
Source organism: Siphamia tubifer (assembly GCA_020466265.1). Classification (NCBI taxonomy): domain Eukaryota; kingdom Metazoa; phylum Chordata; class Actinopteri; order Kurtiformes; family Apogonidae; genus Siphamia; species Siphamia tubifer. Next base: position 25,861,249 of record CM035798.1, read on the forward strand.
ACAAAACAATTTATCTTAGCATTTAGACTTTTTATTTATTTATTTGTGCTACAACTTTTTTGCCTACTTAGAATATTAAGCATAACATGCACCTTACAGTTTTAATGTGTGAACATGTGAGTGTTTATGTGTATGGTACATAGTTCAAGTTAAGTCATTAGAAAGATGACGGATAATTCTGAAGGCCATCCATCATTTTGACAGATTAAAATACTGAGGGTAATCTACTAAAGAAAGCTTTCACATAACACTAATAACAGAACCTGTTTGCAGGATCACTGGTCTGTCTATCTTTTAACAAGGCATCAAACAGTCTAATAACAGGATCCTGTATATGACCATACAGCGCCACCATTCACAACTACAACTGCAGTGTGGCTGATCCACAGCTGGTTTGTTTTATTTTGAAGACAGCTTGACCTCTTCAAAATACGTTATTGAGCGGTACATATTAATAGAGATTTACGGTGTGTGTTTTAGCCAAAAATAAAGCCCTTAAAAGTCAATTACAGTGTGTTCAATCATGGGTCAGGTTGGGTTGTCGGTCTAATGTACGCAGGTACGTGTGAGTGTGGATTGGACATTAAAAAATGCAGGTCGCAGCCTGGGTTGCAATACTCAGCTTTGCAGATACAAACAGGTGCATGTTTGGAAAAGTGGACCTATGCAGAACTCTGCAACACTGTCACTGCTTTCAAATGACTCACTGTCAGTTCACCTGTAGAGGAACCCTGTCCAGCTGATGGCCAGGGTGCATATTAATCAGTCTTTGTCAAGTCTAGTCTTGTTTAGCTGACTTTAGCCAAAATGACATGCTACTTTTGTAAGTGCAAAAGCCTAGTAAATGTGATGGCATTGATAAAAGTGGTGAAAAAAGAAGGATTCACTGGAGGATTAAGAACAAATAAGTAATAGTGTTAATATTTATCAACCTGCAGGAACTACACTGTGTGCATCATTAAGATGTTTTTGAACTTTAAATATATTGCTAAATATGTCCCATTAGCATATATATATATATATATATTTTATGAATTTTTATGACCCTGTTTGTCAAAATGAAGGACAATATGAATGCTGTATGAATTATATGCAATATAACAAAGTATTCTGTTCTATTTTATTAAATTCTATGATTTTCTGCTATATCACTTTTTATTTTTAAAAAGACATTTGTTTGTTGATTAATCTTAAAATAATTAAAGAAAGAAATCCACATATTTGATAGTTGGAAAGGGATCTTGGGAAGTTGAATGTTTTGTTTTTGTTTTGTTTTTTTACTTTTATGGAATAAACTATCATGTAGAAATGTATTTCAATTTCAATAGTAATTATTAGAATTTGCAGCCTTTCAAATCTGCCTACAAACTCCTTCATAACAAACATCTGAAGTGGATGTTTAGTTTAATGTGGAGCTGAATCTAACAAGGGCAACATCAAGTGAACAAACAGGCAGTGGTTTTTGATATAATCCAGCATGAGAGTCTAGCAGCTAGACTCCAGCCCCTACAACAACAGTCACCCAAACTGAGGAGCTACTAGTTAGCCCACTGAAACTCAGTGTGTGTCAACAAAGACAAAAGAGACAAAGCCCTGGAGAACAGCAACAGTGGATGAGGTGTCTACCTTAATCCCCTTTTAGTCTCCTCATTTCCCAATGGCCACTGCATTGTGATGCAGATTCACTCGGCCCCCTCTGAGTGTGTGTTTGCGTGTAAGTGTGCTTGCCTCAGTCTACCTACACCCCATTAATCAAGCGCTATGCCTTGATGCAGTATCCGGTAAATTCAGCATCTCTCCGTCTCATTGCTGCTGTCTCTTTTTGTGTCTTTCCTCCTCACTGTTTCGGCCCTTTTATCTCCAGAGCTTTCTGCCTTTTTCTCTTTCTCTCCAGATCCTAGTGTTTGCTTGCTAAGCCTCATTAACAATTAATTACCAATCAGCTAGTCAAGTCACCCCTGGACCGCTGGGCTTCTCAATGATTCATTAGTCAGGGTTACACAATGCTGCGACACATAAATACACTCACGCACCGACACACACACAAACACTCTCTCACATCAAGCTCTGTCACTGTCTCAGTGAGTGTTTCATGACAGCTCACCCAGACTCTGTAGACCAGCCAAAGCAATAAGATGCACATATGTATTAAAGAAACCATATGGAGGCATGTACACAGTCCTTCACATCTACACACACAACTGCATTTGCATACAGTGTTTGTTTCTAATCACAATGATCTCATTAAAAACAAATGCAAGGAAATGGATTGTGTTATTCTACACATATGGTGTTTCCAGCCAAGTTCAGATCCAACCTACTTCAATGAGCCCAAGAAGTTGTATGTACTTAGCAGTTTACAACCAGTCTTTACACTCAGACAACGTAGATGTGTCTGGATTCAAAGGCAACAGGTCTGCATACATAGGCAGTACAAAGAATACGAACAACTGTAAAACACAAAAAACTAGTAAATAAAATATTGTTCATATTAGATAAATAATTTAATTAGAAAGAGTTCATTTTCAGTGCAGATCTAACTCCAGAATCTGAATTTGGATGTTTACTATTGTTGTCATTTATATTAGCCACACTTTTCATACTCTGCCTCTTATTTTCGTATCCAAAAACACATACAAAATGCATTCAATTTACATGTATTCCAAAGCATTGTATTGAACCATTAGGTTAAGATGACTTCACCTGTGTAGGAGTGCAAATTGCTATTGCAACTCTCAAAAAACTTGGACAAATGAAGGACACAGCATTACATTATAATCTACATACGAGTATGTCTGTGTGTGAGTTGAAATATTCTAAAAGAGTTTCAGAATTTAACTGCAATTTGCATCATTTCAAAGGAATATCTGAAATAAAAGGTGCAAAAAAAGAAACAGAAATACATATGCTGAATGTATGTATGCAAATCCCATCTCGAATATTCTACTATATTCTATTCAAATGCAGTTGCCTGTCAGTCACCATCCTTTGCTCTTGATCAAACAACATGGTTACATGTCACCAGTATTAATAACCAACACGGAAAAGAGAAAACAGCTTTAATTTATTTAGTTGTACTTGCTATTTAGAATTATTCCAGTTCAATTTGGAAACTCACAAAATGTTTTTGGTTATGAATATAATATTTTATTATTATTGTTATGTCCTTAATTTGATATCAGAACCAGCTTAATAGCATTTCAATGAAGGGTTGTGTTTGAGTTTTTCTACAAAATTGTATAATTGAAAATTACAAATAATAAAATGAACTTGCTTAAAATCTTTGTCATTCACAAAAACAAGACGGTGAAATCTGGATCTGCACAAGGATCAGGCACTGACATCCTATAACAAAATGACAGTAAGAATGCTTCACTCCCTAGTCTAAACATAAATACACACATAACGGTCGTGCAAAGTGTTAAGTAACCTGATAGCAGGAAGAATAAAAGACTTGGAACACTGGTTTGTTCTCCTAAGGGATGCATTACAGTGAATGCACTGGACAGAAAATTATCAGATTGGCTAATAATCACCTTTGTTTTCTAAGTTCTGAGTCCAACCGAAGGACTTTTAAGTGACTTTCAAAACCTTGTTTGGTGAAATTCAGAATTCATAACAGACTTATTTTGGAGATAACACACCACATTATTATTTAAAATAAAGCAGCACCTCTGCATCTTTATTTCATGATCCTATTAAGTCCAGAAATATTGGTGAAACCTTTAATTTAAGAAGTGCTACTCAACTCTCATTGCAGTGTTTAACCTCAGGATGTAAGGTGTTGATTTTGGGAAAGGGTCGAGAGACCTGAGACGTAGATGAATGTACATGAGAGCCAGAGTTTTAAATTAAAAGATCACTTTCAAGGGCATCTCTTCATTATCCTTAATTGCCCTTTCTGTTTCCATCTACAAAATTTCATTACCTGTGGATACATTTCAGCTCACACCAAAGACATTTTGACCTGCTTAAAGACTTACAGTAGCGTTTTTTTTCCTCCACAAAATCAGCATTCATTAGTGGTACTCCTCACTCAAAACAATGCCCAAGAGGAATACATACTGTATGGACATCTAGACAAAGCTTGGAAACTCCAACAGCTAGTGGTGTCAAAATGTTAGTAAACAGCTTAACTTAATCTAATGCCAGCCATGGACTTTGCTTTTCTAAATGTTCAACATCATACACTTATGGAGAACATATTTAGGGGAATGCTTAGGTGCTCTTTGCTTTTGTTCGTTGAAGGATGGGTACGTTTTATTTCTTTTCTCCCTGCCTGCATGTCCCAGCTCCTTCGAAAACACTGACCTTTTCTTGACCTTAAAGCAGCTCCTCAAAGACATGGTTTATCAGTGCCTCCACACACTGCCAGCCTCTTTGACTAACTGTATACATTGAACAGCCCAAAGAAAGATGTCGACCACCATTCTGTCACACCAGTGCCTTTGTATAGCTCAGTTTATGTCTGTATTTACTCAGCAATTCTGTCATTTTAACAGCTCATCCCTCCCAGTGTGGATAATTATATTTGTCAATTTACAGGTCAGCCCCCGAAATCTCTGTTTCCCTCTTCTCTATCCAGACATTGATACAGCTACAGCATGGCAGGATTGAAGATTGTTTTCATTTGAGTGCCAAGGGCTTATACAATGTATGAGTAAAGAGAGGTGACCTTGGGGCAGAAATGCACAACTAAGACATATGAGGTGTTTAAGTGTGTGCACACATACATAAATACACACACACACACACACAAGGTGACATACTATCAATATGTCACGCCCGCTACCGCTTGATGTCATTCAAAGTGCTCTGTTGTTTTGCTTAGGTTGTCAAATAATCCATGGCTACTTCAGTACTGGAGAAAAACTGATAGAAACCCAACACAAGATTCAAGAACTTATGTTGAATCTTGTAAAGGTGTGGAAAAAATTAGAAGAGTGTAGGAGGCGCTAATTGCAGAAATAGAGAAAAAAGTGCAAATTTATGTTCTCATTAGCGCGCAATCTCTGGGATAATAACAAGCATTAAGCTTTTGTTACCTGGGAATGAGCCATTTATATCTATAGAGGGAGTGGGTCGACAGACAGTGGCTGTAATGAGGGACATTTTTACAAAATTTGTGGTAGGAGATTACCCACTTGGATGGAGTCTGCATGCATGACCGCTAGATGTCAGTAAATATCACACACACTGAATATCCCATTGAGCCCTGGGCCATTTGTTTCTAGTTGATTGGTCTAGTTGGCTAGATTTCTAGTTGGCTAGTTAGTTTTTATTGATATTTTCCCAATTAAATGCTTGCTGTCTGAGTTGTGTTCTGTTGTCTAATGAACTGGCCCATAGTAATACAGAGGGAAATGCAAAAAGACCATGCGTATTGTTTTTATTCTATATTTCTTCTTTCTGAATTAATTGAATCATAATTCATTATAGTGCCGAGCATTTACTCATGTTTAAAAATCCTCTTTTATTAGATTTCTCAACCACTTTGTTAAAGCAGTCTGGCTAAACTACTGTCTAATTTACTGCAGAGGTTTCCAAGAGTTGATGCCCTCTTGGAAGTTTCCCAGTTTACCCAATTGCCAGCCACTGAGCAGCTCCATTGGAGCAGGTGGAGATTCAATGCTGCGTTCAAGGGCATTTCATCAGCGATGATGGATGACTGAGTGCTTTCAGTTTAGTTTATCTATTGTGATCCTCGTCATCATCATGGGGATTCAGACCAGTGACTTCAATCTCTTAGTTCATGACGTAGTTCTCGATTTACAGCAGTCAGACTTCAGGGTGTTTGAACACAAAAAGTCAGCAAGCCAGAATTAAAGGTAATAAAATATGTCAACCTGTCCACAGTTTGACAGATTTGGTCTGTCGTATTTTGGAAAAGCTAAGCAAGGTGATACAGACAAGGTGATTTAGTCAGAAGGTGATTTACTGGAGCTCAGGAGTGCTTTTGGCATTTTGGGAAGATGTGAATCCAAACTGGGACATGAAATAGCTGAGTGCACAGAGCTTTGCAGAACATTTCTCTTTTTATCAGGAGATGAATCTATTTATTGTACTTAAAAACAGGACGTTGAATCACTTCTGTCCATATGTACTATATTCATGTGTTTCTACTGTATGTTGCATGCATTTATGGGTCATCTCGGAGATATGTAATTGACTTCCAATGCCATCTAGTCCCTATTTTTTCCAGAAGAATTATGATAATGCTCTACTTTAAATCAACCAGAGGAAAGTGATCAGGAGCCTACAGTGTATGATGTATGGCTTGGCTGAGTCTTCTCCAAATTGATCTGTACTGTATCTGTGCGTCACTGTTTCCTTTACTACTTATTCATGTCAAACTTGATCCATAAACTCGTAGGAATCAGACCCCTGGAGACGGAACGGCAGGAAGCCCTTCTGAATTTCAACACCTGCACTGTGAACTCACAGATCTTCTAGGTCGAGGAATGATGTCAGCACTGATGTGTATGTGAAAACAGACCCAAAGATCCTGACCAGGTGTACCATGAGTCCAGTCACAAAACAACCGCTGCGCGCCAGAAGCCATATGACGCACACCTGTAACGGGTCCGCTCACAAAGGGGAACATATCACTGTTCATTTATTGTCAGTACGCCAACAGGATCACACGCATTTAATCGGACGTGGGTTTCAGACGAGAGTAATGAGTCTCCTTAACATTTAATCTACTGGACTGGTGGGATACCGCTTTCCAGAGCCAAACACTGTGGATACCAAAGACTATTATAACGAGGGTAAAATATACGCCACGGAAGACACGCACTGAGAGGGCGCGCGACAGTAAGATAAAAAATAATAGGTGGCTGTAGTTCACACATTGATAATAAGCAGCTGTGTGAATACCCAAGGTAACTTAACGGTGAATTGGACGCAACCATTCGTCCACCACAGAGACACCTGCGAACAAATACGCAGTCTCCCACTCTGCTCTCAGCCTGTGCTGCTGCCATTGTCGCAAAAAAAAAGGCAACAAATTCCAGAGGTAAAGAAACTAGTGCTCACCTCTTTGGTGTTGACGATGCCTTTGACGTATTTCCCGTGGACGAAATCCACGCACAGGAGGCTGGACAGCACGGCCAGGCACAGGAATCTCTCCCGGAGCCTCACCTCCATCTTTCTCTCTCCCCCGCTGTCGCTCGTCTGCTCCTCGGGCTCCCTGAAGCCTGTCTCTGCGATGGAGCGCGCGGAGAAACGGACACGGCTCGAGCAGCAAGAGCGCGCGCGCGCGAGCGAGAGAGGGAGAAGGAGAGATAGAAGGAGAGTGCGCGCGCGTTCACTTTGGTCCCTTTAAAGCATGTGGCCCCATCCGGCTGTCGGCGCTTCGTGTGTGTGTGTGTGTGTGTGTGGTTGTTTAGGAAGTGGGGAGCCGTGTGCGCGCTCCTTGTTCCGCTCGTGCTTTGAGAATGCGGCACGTCCACATATTAAAAATGCCATCAATGATTGCAATCATGTTTTCATTAGAGGTCACACACGTCTAATGAAGTAGCACCGAGACAGATGAGACCCTGTCCCCCGGTCCACATTACTGTATTATTAATCAACTACAGCCATCTAACAAGAGGGTAGTATGAGTATGTCATATGTCATAAATGATAGATAGATAGATAGATAGATAGATAGATAGATAGATAGATAGATAGATAGATAGATAGATAGATAGATAGATAGATAGATAGATAGATAGATAGATAGATAGATAGATAGATAGATGGATAATTTATTTGGACATTGTGTGTAGTAAACATGGAAATCGTCATCTCCTACAATATTGATTCACCAGTAAACCCCATAAAGGTGTATCAATGACCGTTGATGGAAACATTTTGTTTTAATGTCATTTAATGACATCTTCACTGAAAAAGTCAGTTCGTTTTGAGTTTTTTTTACCTTTGAATTTACTGAGCTCCAATGAACACCTGTATGATCAGTGAATTAAATATAGAAAAGTACCTCAACATAAAGAGATTATAATTGTTATAAATCACTCAAACATGGTTAAACAAACTTTTATTTAGGAACCGACACAAAAGTAGCATTGGGTTTTTATGGGCTAAACAAAACAACATCTTGGGTGTTTCGATTGAATGACTACGACCTTTATTCTTCAGTTTGATCAATCACAAAAAAAGAAGCCCAGACAACAGGTTCTTTGGAGAATACATTTATTTAGATTAAAAAACAAACAACAACAATGGAAGAAACCATCCTACTCATGACATGAGACAACATTCCAGTATGAAACCTGCAAAGAAACTGCAGTCAAGTCAATCAGCAATCAATCAGTTAAACACAAGTGACAATGAAAAATATCTACATGGATTATGCCATTATAATGTTTAAAATACATTCTTTTTATACACAGGTTTGCACTTGTGGTGTTTCTAATAAAATGAAAGCTTAAAAAAAGTAAAACAAAAAAGTTACTTAAAACAGCTGTTTCCAGTCTATGGCTTGTTGTTAAGGCTAATCATATACTACATCAGAATTGCATTTTACAGTGCATAGCGATTTGAATGTACAGTACAGGATGATTATCACACTGTCTAAAACCTGATTTTCAGCATAAAGCCTATGTGGAATAAATGGTGCAGCAATTACGTTGACTCAGTCTTAGGTTGTAGCTGAAATCAAAAGTGATCACGTTTGAGTTTCCATTACTGTGAAAAAATATATACATTTGAAGTGGGGAAGTTGATTCAACACTCAAATGTGTTAAAAGGTTTAAATGGCCAATCTGTAGTGGGACTGACTGCTGAAATTTTTAACCAACTAAATGCCCTTTGTTCCTGTGGCCATGTGGAACATGGACAAACACTGGAGGCCTTTGCTGGAGCAAGTGTTCAATTAGTCCATTCTGGCCTTTTCCTTCAAGGTGATATTAACTCTGGTCTGCACTCAGCATAGAAGTTCCAGTAATGTAAAAACAATCTGCAGTTACAATAGGCTCATTGTCAGGTAAAAAAAACAACATTATTGTCATTTATTTCCAGGTGCTTATACACTAATAAAATCTCAATCTCAGCAATTAGAGCCGGTTAAATCTTTCACACTGCTGTTTTTAAGCCTTGTGAAATCATTCAAATTGATTAAAACATTTTGGCATATGAGTATATTAGTATGCCTATGACTAAGTCCAGTCTCAGGTTAATTCAAACATATTGCACAACCAGAGACTGCACCACTATATTTAATCAAACAAATAAACCATAAAAAAAAAAAAAAACAACAGCTGTGGTGCTGGTGTCTCACTGCATGTCTTCAGCATGATCTGTGCATTTACCAACATGTCAGCTGACACTAGCAAGAAACTTAAGAAACACATCAGAAGATGTGAAAGTAAAAGTCCTCCTGAAAGAAGTGAAAAGCATGACATCCACCCACAACTCCCAGAGGGCTTTATGATCCAAGCAAGGCTGATGCATGCATGATCATCTAGAGTTCCATACATATAGAGATGAATAAAAGGTAAAATAGTGTTGATTTACAGGAAAAGTGCTAAAGACCTCAACATGACAGTCTAGTAGCCTGCAGAGGCAGATGCATGGATTGCATTTCCAGCATCAGACGACAAGTTAAGCCTATGTCTACCAGAAGATCCCATGAGTGCCATGTGAAGATACTCTCTACAATACGTGAAGAGTGTCTTGTAAAGTGCCATTACCGTCTTTACGTAAACGCATTACATAAACAGAGGATGGCCCACATGTACGTCCTCATGTTCCTTAGTGTAACCCCAGCCTGTACAACCATGTGAACCCACACACGTGCACTCCACTTCAATTAACACATACAGGCACCAAACAGAGAAAAAAAAATACATGTATACAAGCTATAAAGTCACAGACTGAAAAACACTAACCACAGAGAAGTGCAGCATGAGCACAAGGGCAGCAAGTAATGCCTAAACTTCAGCCTTGCATGTTGGAGCAGATGAGTATATTACTTTCCTTTCTCTTTAGGGCCCTGATTCTTTCCATCAATATGATACTAAAATATTGCAGTAAAGACTCCGAGCTGACAGAACCATGCTAGGTCTAATCCTGTAGCATGACTTTGCTGCCGAAAATCCTACTCTTCGACGGAGGGAAGGATTTTGCACTCAGAGCTTTAGCTAAAATCCTATTCATCACAGCATCCCTCTCTACAGACCTGGCAACCTCAGCCCTGTTACCAAGCAAGGGCAGAACAGTAGCACCATTGTTGGCATCTATATTTAGTTGGACCTGATAGAAGGGGTGACCTCACAAAGGACATTTCTGTATACCCAAAAGTCACAACACGCTTGGAGAGGCGTCCTCGTGTTATCAAAGACAGATATTGGATAGTGGAGATGCCTAAAAAACACTCCTAACTACCAGCTTTGCACTACTTTCCCATTGCACTCTTAATGATTTTCTGGGTCTGGTCCATCTAACTTTGCCTAAAAACTACTGATTTGTTCAAAGAGGCTGTCAGGCAGGAAATCCCTTCGGCTCAAGAGAAGTGGTATTTTGACACACTGCAAACTGTGCAGAGAAGTAGTGGACAATAAAGCTTGGTGACAGACAGGGATGACCTGGGAGACAATGAGTGCAGTGAAGTTGAAGTGTGCATCAATAGCTGAGGGTGAATATTTCTTGCTGCACAATTCTCTTTGGCTCCTATTTCAGATGAGGAGCATGTCAAATACCTCCAGTATGTGATGAACTATACTTCCTATTCAAATAATTATTAACATGCCACCCAGTTTTTTAAGGGTGTACTTTACTCCATAAAGTAATGCATCTCTGTGTATCTCCAACAAATTCCAACCATAATCTGTTTTTGCATTACCATTATCAGCACTACAAAAAACAAAACAAAACACTAGGCATCATCTAAAATGGTGTGTTCTGGCTCTGTGTAATACTCAGTCTGTGCTATCAGTATGCATTACTGAGAGCACAGATTAATTAGAAAGGCCAGCAGCAGTGGCTAAAAGAAGAGGTAAATATTGAACACATTCAAAAAATGTGAAATACACAGCATATGATTACATATAAAACGAAAAAAAAGAAACACGTGTACAAATCAACAAACAAATCAGTTGGGATTCAATGATTACAATAAAGCAATAGAAAACCAATATAAATAATAAATGTAGAAGTGCTACTGCATAGGATTAATACAATGATTTAAAAATGGTAACTGAATCGTATGAACCAAGTCAATCAATTCATCTGCTTCAGAGCCTTTCAGTCTGTTGTGTTTCGGCTTTGTAATTCTATTAGAGAGAGAGTCAACAGAGTTACTATCCACAAAGTGAGCCGTATTGACTGCCAAACTGGCGTAATGGAGAACACAATGTGAAGTTATTAAGTGTGATTTAGAGTGGCTCCCTAAAGGACAAGTGGCCATTTTTATGGGGATGACTCTATACAAGAAGCATATAGTGTGCCTACCACTATCTGATTAGGGCCACAAATGACTGCTTTGGCCTAGATGAATCGCCCATTCAGGCCTCGTCTCAGGAATCGTCTGCACAGCTTTATGTCCGAGCCTCCTCTGCCTGACGGGCAACTCAGTTAAATCTGTGTACTGCATGTGTGGGTGAGAGCTGGTCTTTGATCTAAGTAGCAGCTAAATTACCATTTCATTCTAAAATGCGACAGTCTTTTGTAGGCGTGATCATTTTGTCTGCCAAATTCACATCGGTGTACAATAGTGCACTGATAAGTAGCAGGATTGTTGCATTTCAGTTTGCCTCTACAATTTCTGCCCCTCAATTAGCCTACTCCTCCTTACTTTGTGATTTTGCTTTCTATTTCTTCTCCCCCAGAGCTTTCTTTTTGGCAGGCATTGTCTAAATTTATATGCCTTTCATTTACTCTTTGCCCCTTCAAACCTCAAGTGAACGGCAGTCCCCTTCTCTCTAACCTTATTTAAGCCCCAATACCACCAGCATCAGTGTTATTCTGGGCTGCCACAGCAACTAAGTCCTCTCCATCAGCAATTTTAGCTGCTCTCCCAACTGCTTGCTCGGCTCCCTCAATGGGGTTGACGAAGAGTGAATTGGCTTCCCCAGAAGAGGCAGGCACGCCCCTATCGGTCCGTTCCAGCTTGCGGTGCTTGCGTGGCTCTGGAGGTGTGTCGTTCTGGGTGAGCACCACGCGGATTCTCTCAACGCAGACGTTGGCAGCCTTTCTCGTCTCCTGGGAGAGCTGCGATAGGCTGAGGAAGCCATGGGGGAGGTCGTCCACCACGCACAGAGTGACGGGCTGGTCTATGTTCCTCAAACGCTTGGCAAACATCACAGAGTCATCCAGCATGGGGTCTAATGCACAAGCCTTGAAGGAGGGGAGAGAGGCAACAAGGGGAAGGAACAGTGGTGAGCAAATTAGGGTTCCCTTCAGACATGTCAAGAATGTTAATTAAGGGATGAAGAAAAGGAAGCCAAGCATCCAGGCCTCTTTTGTCCCCGCTTTCTTAAAATTCTCGCTGACTCACTGCAGCCGCTTAAAATCACCACTAATTTCTTCATTTTATTAACAATCTTCGTATAGGAAAGAGTAGGTTCCAACCTAAAAGACTGCATGCTGAGTGCAGTCTTGGGCACTCCGGGTACTATATGTTGAGGCTTTTTTCCCCTGGCCAACTCTGTTGTTATTCCTCACCCCTCCACATCATAATAATACACATACTTTCCTAATCCTGGTCTATTCCTGCATGCTTCAACTGAATCTTAGAGGTATTATTATTGCCGTCACTGAGCCTCAGGCAAAAACCACTCACATCACCAGATTTGTTCTCAGATGCCATGTACAAGTGATTAGAAACAAGGACTTTCCTCCTACAGTTTCAAAGGTAGGGACAAAATTTGCAAGTGGTTCACACCTGACATAGGAGTGATTTATATACAGTCTGCCCTGATACATAAAAGGAAAAATGTGTCAATTTAACAGCTATTATTTCTCAATATACAGTTTAATAACAAAATAATGAATACTGCAGAAACAAAAAATTACAGATTTTTAAAACGCATGCCAACCTTGTGCAGCTTATATAAAAATAAATGACCATGAGGTAGATCAGTAGACTCATGTCTGTGAGAAACTTAACAGTGACCAGTAATTAAAGCTGTCGATCACATATTTAACCACTTTAAAATCACTTCAAGCCAAAATCTACTGTGATGATCTAATTTTTTACAGCCTGTAAACAGGGGTAAGGGGGTGGAAAAATCGGTCTTTCTTTCTTTCCTGAAGTATGGAATATTTCCCAAGTGATGAGAAAAATAGTATCACATCCATATATTTGTAAAGATTATTGTCATATAGGTTTTCCAAAAAAGCTGGGTGATGCTTCAGTTTAATGTTTTTCTAGTTATAGAATTTTTCAGAACAATGTATGTGTGTATATAACCAAGCGAAGCAAATATTACATGTATACTCTTTCTATACTTCATTATGAGATTATAAGGGAAATAAAGCCTTTTCTGTAATTTGCATGCTTCACTACTCTAGCTTTTGTGATTAAGATATTTAATCATGACTCATGGGATGAAAAGAAGGTCACTGTTGAGGATCATCCAATAACTACTTCAACATGCAGCTGAATATTGATGACAACCATGTGTCACATTGGACCAGAAGGAATTTGTTTCAGAAAGATGTCTTTCTTTATGTTAGAACAGTCTCTCTTTATTTCTGTCACAAAACAGTACTATTTTGACACATCATTGACAGCTCTACCCATTCATACTCTGAGAATTTCCAAGTCACAATATGAGCCGACACTGCTTCATTTGTTGCCAAGTCATCTGTCAATTTGGGACCTGACATAAAGGTCTGCAAAATGAAATCCTGTCTTTTACACGTTGGTGACATTTTTGAGAATGAACACTTCCTAAATTCTGAAGTATCATTTCTAGTCTTTATATGGTATGGCTAAAGATTTAATTATACATTCAAATATCCAAAGATGGCATTCACCACATATACGGCTCATTTACAAATCAGCATGACGTTGGGTGTGTTCACTGAATCTGACTTGGCACAGTTAAACCTACCCAGACTATACATAAAATAAAAGCCTCATAAAATTAAGATAAGAGCACAAGAATGTTCTTGACTGAGATCCAATGCCTGTTTGAAGTCATTTAACATTTTTATATTTAATATGATGTATAGTACTACTTCTACTTACCACTATATGTACAGGTGGCAGCCCTTTCAGCATGTCATCAGGGGCCAGCAGGGGGGAACAGAATGGATCTTTGACCACAGGAGAGCTTTCCACCCTCATTTCAGCCAGCTGCTCAGAACGCAGCGGTTCAAAGCCCACAGGAAACTCCCTGGGGTGCTCCATCTCAGACCCCTCCTCACCAGCAGGGGGTGGTATGGCCACAGATGACAGGTCACTGGACATTGAGGGATCAATGTCTTTTGACAGATAGAAATTCACATCTTCTGGCTACATAAGGAAAAGCAGAGAAAATAATTAATGTAAAGTCTGACAGTGCTAAGTAGTAGAGGAAAGGTAATGTCAGGCAAAATATTAACAAAGACATATTTTACAGTCAAACTTGGGTGTGTGTATATGCACACGCACTAACCCTGTCCTTGGAAAAAAATATTTTAAATACCTTGGCTTAATGCCCGAGAGACTTGGCTGAACAATCCTTATTTCAAGGAGGAAAGGCATATTTAAAATCTGACGTCACTTCTGATACCCCCCCCCCCCCAGGGATAATCTGGTCTTTGCCAGTAACAGCATAACTACAAAGTTGTGGTATTATGTCAGCATTCTTTTGCTGAATCTGTTTATCAGACATCAGCAACCTCAGCTGAGGTTATCACAGAGTCTTTATCAATGAAAAAACACATTGCTTTAGGTTTTATAGAGCTGTATGCTACTGAGCCAAGCAACAGTATCTCAATGGTGTTAATGTTCAGAGCAATTATAATTGTAACCTATTAAAAAGGCAAAAGCTGCATATTAAAAGCAAGCTATTAAAGCAGAGATAACCTGGGACGCTGCTGGGTTTTCTTCTCTGCAATGGTACAATAATCATTATCAAATTACAGACATTTGTATTATCATAAGTTAAAGTCCCATGACAGTCCCCGCTATAAGCAAAGTGTTATTTTTAAGTAATGAGAAGCACTGTAATAGCAGTTTTTTACTGCTAAGTGCTTGTGGATAAGAGCATCAACTAAAAGCAATGCTAATCTCAATGTAAACATGTTGAAGTGTGACCTACAGTACGCAGTGGTGCACTGCTGGAAGTGTAATTGTTGTGGGATACTAAGTCCTGGCAAGTCTGGCTCTTCACAGATAATTTTCTGGTTAGAAACTCAGAGGGCTCTGAGGGTACAGGGGGGTCGGCATGAGGAGATGAAATGGAAGCCTCTGAAATGCTTTTCCTCACAGGATCTGAAAACACAGAGAGGGAAAGGCAAACGAAAAATGAGAATAAAGTCAAATTAAAATTAGACATTTAACAAGTGAAAAAGCAAGTGGAGCTTACCAATAACCTCTCTGGGGCATACAACAATTTCTCATTCACTGATATAACCTTTAATCTTTTGAAAAATGTTTAATATATATATATATATATATATATATATATATATATATATATATATATATATATATATATATATATATATATATTATATATATATATATATATATATATATATATATATATTATATATATATATATATATATATATATATATATATATATATATTATATATATATATATCAAGTTCAAATCTTCAAAAATATATACAAAACCAATTTACAAAAATGAGAAATTCTGCCATCTCCTTGTGGTAAAAAAAAGTGTATCCAATTTAAAAGGTGAACAGTCTAAGAAATGGGATGGACAAAAATCTCAGATGGACATATTCCTGGTACAACCATTCTTACACCCACCCCCACCTATCCAGGGGGTTTATAAAAAATAATAAAAATGATAAAAAAAAAATAAAAAATAAGAGGACGAAGAAAAAAACAAATGAAGTTAAAGAAGAGCTACAGAGCATAGAAAAAGTTCAGTAATATCAATACAGACTCTTCCTCATATTCTTCAGTTTCCACTTATCATATGTCCTCTGGTTGACAGCCAACTGTTAAAAGCCTCCAAGATGCAAATTGGGATATATGGAAATAAGATCAGCTAAGTGGGTGGAGGTAATTCAAATAGTGCTGCCATTGCGATACCATTCACCCGCCCTAAACTATCAAAACACTCCTGCAAGAGTTGTCATGGCTGGTTTCCTCACAAAGCCCTACAAATCTCCCATCTTTTTAATAATGACCCATCTCAGTGCTATGATGGCCTGTTAATAATGTACACCCACCAATGACATTCTCATTAGTTTGGGTTTGCAGCTGTGGGGGTGTCACCCATCTATGGGGACACCAAGGAAATTACAATTTGCCACCAGATTTACGATGGCTACAACGAACAATTACTGTCAAAGCCCTGCTGCTCCAAAGGGGTGAATTCATATCAGTGGGACGAAAGGAATGTTGTGCATCAGGGTGGTATGCAGCGGTAATTGGCCAGCTGAACACTAAATAAAGGGAATCCATGTCAATGACCTCCTCCATATGGAGAGTAAATTAACTTGGAGCAGTTAGCGTCGCCGATACTCAAAGCAACTGGCTTTATGAACACAGTGAAACTATGATGTAAGCAGCGAACTCTTTGATCAAACTCTGTTGACAACCTCTGCTGTTAAGAAGGGTTTTCATTCACATTGATTAATAAATATGTTCATAGAGATGAGTTGAGCCAAAGAAAAAGCCACCAAAGCCACAAAGGCTCATCATCCTGGGAACAGATAATCAATGGCAGAGCTTCAATGTTAATTCAAAGGACTTATACAAAAATGCATGCAGAACATCTGTGTTTGGCTAAAAAAATAATTAGCAACTGTAGAGCGAAAACACCAGTAGTATAAAAAAAACTAGACAACATCTTAAGCAGGAAAAAAAAGTATGCAACACCAAAAGGCAACAATTCACAGGACCTAAAATGGATCATGGAGTTGTTCTCATTGCATCACAAACTGTAAGAATGAAGCACATTCATTCACTTTTCCAATTAAAACTGAAAATGAGTGTGATATGTAGTTTACAAATACCTACAGTTGTAAAAAACACAAGACAAAGAGGTATAAAAGACATAAGTAGATGAAAATTACATAAAAAATACATAACACAAAAACAAAATAAAAAAAAAATGATAACAATATGAAAATGACATAAGTGATAAGATGGAAATTATTTAACCAAGAAACAAGATAAAAATGCTTAAAAATAAAGAAATAAAAAATAAGTTGTGCCAAGCACAACAAACCATGCTGCCTTAGCTGTTAATGGACATCTCCCTTTTAGAACATGAGACTATGGATTTAAAAAGAAGCAAAAACTCAAAATTGCTGTTGTTCTCCAAAAAAAAACCCAAACAACTTGAATGAAAACATAACTCATTTCTATAATTACAACAGCATTTGCTGCCCATTTAATCCGTGTATCATTCGTTCATGTGTTTTTCAAAATAAAACGACGAACAAAAACTAAATAAGTTGTTTCTTCATTATTTGTTTCCAAAACCAAAATGAAAAAATACAGTGATACATCTGCCCCTTTACATATAGTTCAGCCTTGAAAAGTTAAAAGCCAAACTTATTTTAGTTACAACACTGTCACAGTAGACCTTGGCACATCATGACAGAAGACTATTCATTTAGATTTACAAGCTAAAACAAACCACTCCCTCTTAATTAAAACCACTCTGCATGAACTGTACTGCATGTGTTCGGCAATTCTTTTTCAGGAAAATCAACATATCTACTTTTTCTGGCAAGATCCTAACCCACTCCACACTGAACTTTTTTCCCCATTATTATTTTTATGCCACTTCTCCCCCCAATGTTGGCTGTAGGTGAGGAGCCGCCGATTGCTGCAGATGCGGCGATGATGCCTGGTGCAGGAGGCATAGCCTGAGCTCTTTTGGGGCTTTCAGATATTGTACATTCCTCAGCCTTCAGGTGTACATTATGTTTGACCAAGTATTTCCATGGCTGGCTTTACATTTAGCATCACAGATATTGCAAAGTGTGCTTCAGGTTTAGCAAAGTGGAGGCACACCCTCAAATACTTTATATCCCATGACTGCTGTTATAATCAAGCTGCCACTGATGTAATCACATTCTCGTGTGTCCAATACCGTTGTCACATCAGGCAGACACTCCTCCACTCTGTCCCTGACACATACAATATGAGGATGTGTTCAAGTACCAAAATGTAGTACAGTTTCACTTTATGTGAATTAATACATGGCAGTACTGACGGAAATTCAGTAGGTACCAACAAAAGTACTAAATGCAATACCTATCCCTAATTATGTGTTATTATGAAACCAAGATTAAACTCTGAGCTGAGAGTCAATTAATGATATGTAATGTATGAATACAAGGCCACAGTTCAAATTTATCACTACAAATGTTTCATGACATTAGTAGTTAGGTAACAAATTAATAGAATCGTAAAAGGCTATAAAACCGAATGATCTGTTCCTCTCCTATATTGTAACAAATGCATTGGAATCTGCACTGCAATATAGATCACTTCACATATAAGGAAATGACGCGGCACGTTAGACAGCAGGAAGGAAGGAAGAGAGACACCCAAAAACTCAGCATCTGTTGCAAAACCCTGCCAGCAAGCGGGTTAGCCTCACAGATTCTTCCTCTTCAAAGGGTTAACATGCTCACTGTTTTCTCTAAACCCACTTTGTAAAGACTGGCCCTGAAGTTTAATTTAACATAGTGATATGACCCGAGGTGAATACAGAAAGTAAATATGCGGATCTTTGACCACAAAAGCTACAAAATAAAACACTTTTCTGTCACTCACACTGCGTTTCATCTAGCTACGCATGCATGCTCAAACACAGAACTACACAGTGAGACTGAGGGGGTTTACCAGTGGCTTCTGGTGGTGCCTCTGCAGCTGTGCTGGGGGAGGCTGGGGTTCTGTTTGAGTCCAGCAGAGAATGGATCCAGTTGGAAGCTCCCTGTCGGAAGTCTCGGAGCAGCA
This sequence comes from Siphamia tubifer, assembly GCA_020466265.1. NCBI lineage: Eukaryota > Metazoa > Chordata > Actinopteri > Kurtiformes > Apogonidae > Siphamia > Siphamia tubifer. Next base: position 25,880,363 of record CM035798.1, read on the forward strand.
GTGCTGTGTCTCTTTTCACTATGCTTAATGTGCTCACTTTCTCAACCTGCTTTTCAGTCTGTGGCTCATTGCCTAGAAAGGGAGACATGAAAGAAGGGTTAGTCAGAACAGGATGAATGTACAACAAAAGAGAAGATACAGTAAACTGAATTAACCCTTTAACCCCTGATGCGTCAAGCGCTGACAGGTTCTGAAAGGATGGTTTAGTTTAAATATCCAGAAAAATTTTACTTTTTATTCCGGCAAGGAACAGCGGAGTTATGTTTTTACCTGTGTTTACCCGTTTGTTACCCTGCCCCCACAGGGAAGAGGGTTATTGTTTTTGAGTCGGTGTGAATGTTTGGTTCTAAGCAGCTTTTACGTAAAAATTACTGCACAAATTTCCATAAAATTTTCAGGAAAGATCTGAGGTGGTCCAGAATAGACGACAATAAAATTTTGGTGAATGTAGGTCAAAGGTCACAAAAAATGTGTTTTTACACTGATAAATGGTAAATAAGGTAAAACATTTGGGAGGGACAGAGTTTGTTGTGCCTGGCTGTATTTGTCTTTAAAAAGCTACCTATCACCATTAAAGGCATCAAACCTACAATTACAGACTGTAATTTTAAGATTATATGTGACATGCAGCAGCTGCTGCTGCCTTCAGTATTTCAAAGGAAAGTGACACACAAAAAAATCCACTCTCAACTTATTATTATTATTTTTTTAATCATACACACTCCTACCTGCGTAGGCACTGAGACACCTGGACAGCACACTGAGTGGCAGCAGGGGATCCATAAGTGTTAACAGACGAGAGGGTGAAGCGTAGGCAGTCAGCAGGATAGCAGGGTAGGCCGCCACAATGCCATCTGGCATTCGTACACCATAGGCAGCAGCTCGCATTGACGTCGTTATACACAAGTTGCCTCCTGCACTGTCTCCAACCAGGCAGACTTTCTCTCCGGTCCAGCCTAGTGCAAAAGAAATGAAGACCGATAAAAAAAGAGGAGGTGAAACAAATGTATAAATGGAACAAACAAGAAAGGAAAAAAAACAAACAAAAAACAAAACAAGCACTGACGACTTTAAAAATGCACCCTTTTAAAAGCTACTGTGGTGGTGTCCTAGTGGCTGCCTCATTCATGGACATAATATACACCTCTAACATTCTGCAATGAACTTACTTAAATTGGCAAAGCATGCTTCAGAGATGGGATATAGCACCAACAAGTGTATTCAAAATCTGAATATGAAGCATTAGGATGAGGCCAATGCATGACATTATACTGGAGTGTATTTACATATACATGTAGATTTTGAAAATGTTGAAGAATCTGAATAGATATAGATAATGTTCATTTTTATAAATTATTCCTACTTCTCATGACCATGTTGTGAGTTGTACAAATAAACAACACCAAGTACCTAGAAGGTGGTGGTTCCTCAGAGCCCAGCAATAGGCATAAAAGCACTCCTCTAGTGCCCTGGGAAATGGGGCCTCAGGGGCAAGAGAATAATCCACTGAGAGGATTGGGACACCAAGCTCCTGAGACCAGCTCTTCAGATAGGGCTGCACAGAAGACAAGAACATCGAGAGTTGATATTATTCTTGGATTATATTATAATCAGTTTGTTATAAAAGAAAAACAACAGTGACAACAATAACCAAGGCAGTGAGAAAGAGAGAGGGTCCTTTAGGAGGAAGAAAATCCTCTGGGGTGGGAGGGACATTAAGAGGGAAAAATAAATAGTTCCGACAATGATGTGTCCCTAATGCCATCCATCTGCTTTGAGGCTTACAGTCTAGACAAAAGGAAAATGAGCAGTGGCCCCATGGTCACCTCCTTTTCATTTCATCCAGTAATAATAAAGGTGTCCACATGTCTTATTTGTTTGGTGTAAAAGAGAAAAAAAAGATAAAGACAAGTAGAAAGTGTCAATTTACTGGGATAGTTTATGAAAACAAAGTCACTGTCAGAGTTACATCTCTCTTAGTCACCGTCTCCATTCACAATTTCAAGCAGCATGATGTGTCTGTATACTGCTGAAACAACCAACTACTCAGAAAGAGGAAACTCACACATACACACCAAGCCACTCCAGCAGTCAGCTGTGCCATCTTAAGGGCCTACCTGTCACAATGCATCTTAGACTGAGCTTGCTGACAAATGTCAGTGTGTGTAGTTCAAGTTTCATGTCAGGCAATGTGGGTTTTTCTACAAATCAGTTGTGTGTCTGCATGCACAGCTGTGTGTAAACAGGCATTGCTGCCATTCCAGTGAGTGTTAACAGCTGCCAGAGTCCATGAGCTGGTCTGCCACTCAAAGAGTTCATCATCTACCTGCATAAAATGAACTAAAGACTTGCTGCAAATGGCCTCCAGTAAAAGAAAAAAAGAGGTATCAATGTATGTATGTGTGTGTGTGTGTGTGTGTGTGTGTGTGTGTGTGTGTGTGTGTGTGTGTTTTGTTGGCTCTGGACCAATGCTGCTTAATTAAAAAAAAAAAAAGAAAGACTAAAAACTCTACCAGCCTACTTGCATCCTTTTCACAGAGAAAGTTACTCACATATACACCGTCAGCTCTTAAAGCAGGAATTAATATGAGCTGCTGCAGTCCCACTAATTCTGAAACGAGCAGAGAAGTTAATCTTCAAGCTTATACCTCTACTACCCACACACACACTGAGTTAGTGTGCCTTTGTACGAGTTGCTAAATGTTCAGATGCCAGCACATCAGCTCAGGGGAATCTCAGCATCACTGGACACTGAGATCACCGAAGGCTTTTGCCACTGAAGCTAGAAATATCTGTAGGGAGGACAAGATAACAGGGAAGGATACTGTGGCAGTGAAGAGGCACCGCATAAGTATCTGCCCCCCAAGAAACTTTGTGAATATCATTCAGGAGGCAAGTGGAAGATCCTTGCTCAAGACAGGCATAAGTAAAAATAAGTAAATAAATGAAGACATTAAGTGAACAAAAAGGATTTCATGAGATGTTCCAAAGATTTAGAAGAGGATGTAATAAAAAGGAGAGCCTAAAAGTAGAAAGAAGGATAGTCTGACAAGTCTTCCATTAGTGCCCAGGGTAATCTTTCTCTGCAGGGTTGTACTGTTCTCCCTTAATTCAACATGACAGCCCTGCTCACCCTTTCTCTGATTGCTCCCTCTCATCCTCTGGTTGCTACGCAGCTGTAGATCAAGGATGCCCATGTCCTTGGTGATTTCACACAGACTTGTCTTGCACTGGTTATAAGTAGCCTGGTGCCAGATAGAGAATGCACACAGCCAGGGGTCCACACCAGGATCAGACATGAAGCGCAGGCCCAAAGTGTGTTCCCTCAACGTAATTATAGTGTCTGTATGAAGCTGACAGTTGAACTGGGGGCTAGCAATACCAACACTATCATTTCATGCACGGATACACAGACATGGGGACTTGAGTCTGAGTCTTAAGTCGCACAAAGACTTGTGACTTGACTTTAGACTTGCCCTCAAAGACTTGAGACTTGACTTGGACTTGTGTGATATGACTCACGAGTTCATTATCATGGTATTATTTATTTTATTATTTAATTTGATTCAGTTTTTCCAATGTGTTGCCTGCAATTATGGGAAAATCACTTGCAGAAATAATAGTTTCTTTCCCTTGATATTTGTGCAAAGGCTTTTTGTGCAAATCCTGCTGCCACAGGATTCAAATTACAAATACAATGTATTTGTAATTTGATCAAAATACATTGATCAAATTTAAACAAAGCTTTTTTGATGTTTGTTCACATTGCACATGCATTGTTCTGATCAATGTTGATGGTGTAGTCTGCAATAACGCAGTGCATAGTACAGCGGGGCCTACATGCTTTCACCATATTTAATTACTACACACTTAATCCAAAACAATATAGCAATGTGGTGCTACCTCAAATAGCATCTAATGTGAAAATGTTTATTTCAGCCATTTGAGACTTGACTTGGACTTGGGATGAAAGACTTGAGACTTGACTTGGAGTTGGAAAAAGTGACTTGTGAACATCTCTGCGGTTACCTATTCAATGGAAACTCACCATACACAATTAATTCCTGGATCACTGATAGAATTTATAATTATTTCTAGATGTGCATCTCTGAATTTGTGAGTCCATTGAGAATGAAGTGTATGACAGAAGGTGTTGATTTACAAGATTAGGATTTACATGCACCTTACTGGAAAAGAAAGCTTGATAGAAGGGCAACATGTTAAATGACTATTAAATTGTCAGATATTAATTACAAAATAATTAGTTCAATGGCTCTTCACATGTCACACTACTGACATAGGCTGACAGATGAGTATCAAACCAATAACGATGGTGTTCTTTTGCTGTCAACTTTATTTACTTAGTTGGGACTCACTTACAATAACTAATATGCACATACACAAAAAACAAACAAACAAAACAAAAGAAACATTTTAGGGTCAGACAGCTGTGGCAATACATGTTTCAATACATAAAGATAGGACCAAGGATCCTCTAGTATAAAGGCATATTAAAAACTAACAGATTAATTTGACCTTTCATGGTCAAAGGTCATGACACCAACTGAAAGCCCATATGTGGCTTTCAATCCATTGCCAATAGTAATTATATTGATATCGCCAACTGGTTCCTAGTTAAAGCATTTTAAAATTCGTCCCATTCTAAACCATGTTTTTTTTTACATTTCAAAATTTCAGATTTCACAACAAAGATATTCCGCAATAAATATCAAGTCATTGTGACTCGCAGTTTCAGAGAAGATTCTTGAAAAAGTGTTTCCACCTGGATGTCAGACAACTGATACCAATAGTCCATTGGACCCTTTTGGGCCATTGGACTAAAAAACAAGATGCTTTTGGGTGCATCACTTATAATTTCATGTACCGATAAATGAATCCCCTTGGAGTTTGTCATGTCTAGTAAAGTAAGACCACTGAGATGCAAAAAAAAAATGGAAATGTCATCTCATTTTAGATTTTGTTAGGAAGGAAAAAGTCTCACCTCATGGGACTTGGAGGTCTGGGCCACAAAACCACCCCCATGAAAGTGGATTAGGAGATAGGGAGATGAGGGGAGGCGCTTCGTCTTCAGCCCCAGTGACAGTGAGATGGCACCCCCCTCGGAGCGGGAGAGAGACAGCAGAGTCTCACTGTCCTGGAGAGGGTCGAAGAATTAGGAATGAATAAATTAATCAAGAGGAAACATTCATGGAACTAACACACAAATTATAAGATCAAGAGTAGATATGACTGTGGATGTGACAGATTAGAAAAAAAATAAATACAGTACTGTCATATTGTGAGGTTTGCACCTTGCTCGTGACTGTCCACAGACTGTATACCCTGCAAACATAGCTCTGTTTCCATTGCTAATATATTTCATTGCCAGTGTTAGCAACAGGGCTCCTTTGAAAGAAGATTAACTCGCTGTTCTGCAGCAGCTTGCTGCCAGCCCTTCCTGCGCCTGCATGAACGCACACTAATTCCCATTCATTAACAGAAACAAGGAGGGAGGGGAACTGTGGCCGTGAGTGAGGCTTTCCGCTGATGCAGCCTTGTATTTTGCGACATTAAAAAGGACAGTATTGTTTTGTTGGAGCATGATCAATGGCTGGAAGTGTTTGCTGATAGCACGTCTGGTTAGGTGCCAAGTTACAAAGAAAGGATGGAGAGAGAGTGAGCCTCCCAGGAGAATTAGGGAGGAAAGAAGAGCAGAAAAAGTGAGAGTGATACCTATGACAGAGGAAGGCAGATAATATGAAGAGGATTAAGTCTATGAGGATGAGCAAAGGCAGATGTTTACTCAAGTGGTGAGATGAAATAAAACTAATATGTGGAATACTTTTAGTTATAAATAACAACCTGTATCACTACAGACTGGGTTACAAAGAGCCAGTGTAGAAAAATGGTAAAGTAGGTCACACAGGATATTCTTGATATTGGGAAAGGCTATAGAGAACAAATGTAAAGCAAGTTTTATAGTTAGCCATCATATTTGAGTACAGAGTTTTTCATGCTGAATTTTTCACTGTCGTTATGGTGCAAGATGAATAGTAAATTAAGTACCTGTCCTTCACGCAGGTCATAAGAGAGAAGCCTCATCTGCACAGGAGCGGAGCCAATGTGTGCTGATGGTGGAGCTATAGTTACAGATGCTCTGTGATTGGTAGCCAGGGGAAGGTCAAATGGTATAGGGGGCACAGAGAGAGCACGGTTCACCTTGACTTGAGTGGATGTCATACTGGCAAGACTCTGGAGGCAGAGAAACAGTGGAGAGGTGCAAAGGAAGAGGTGAAAACAGCAAGAGAAGAAGTTAGACATAGAGAGTTAAAGAGCGTGTCAGGTCACTGGAGAGAAAGACAAACCAGATGAATAAATCATGATCCCCGTTGAATAAATTGAATTCCACTCTATTATTACAAACAGCCTTTAGGCAAAATGCAAAATGATAGAAAGGTACTTTTACCAGAGAAAAGTGAAATATCCCAGATGCAGTTTTTAAATACAATTCAACACAGCACTTTCAGTATGTGCAGACATGGGTTAGGGATGGAAAAATCACAGATGTATGCAAATCTGTTTGTATGCATAAAAAAAAAAAACCATTAGCAGTCTACTCACAGACAGGACCTCAGTCTCAGTAATGTTCCAAAAGGCCTTCCAGAAATGGACATCCAGGTTCTGGGTAATGCGTTCAAATTCTGCCCCTCTCAACTCTGGGTCAATGGCATACTTCCCTGAGGTAAAGAAAGAGCTGGCTGCAACACCTATGCAAGGGAGGATGGAAAACACAATGAGGACCAAGAAAAAAGGGGAGAGTTAAAAGGAAATGGAACAAAAACAAAAAAAAAAGAGAGAAAAAAAATTCTAAATCATAAAAAAAGAACAATGAATTAATTTGGGGAAAGAAAAATATGTAATAGGGCATATCTGTAAAAACAAAACAAAAAAAACATTAAAAACAAATTAACATACCCAAAAAAGTACAATTATATAACAAAAAAAACCCCAGAGAGCTAAGCACAGCATAGTACAGCAATGGTTAATCCGTGTTTCCAGCAGACATGGTACAAAACCCTTTGCGTAAGGATTTCATGTTATAGTTGTGCAAAGATGTAACAGTCCATAATCAAATTCAGTTTCAATGCTCTGCCAAAGCCAAGGACAAGTAGTAGAATAACAGATAAAGAGCCATAACTACTGTATGTATACTAGAAAAACTGACTGCAGAAACAAACAACAAACTGACTGCTTAATGTAGGAAATACAGAAGCATTTACTTAAAAAAAAGAGTAAATGTAATTTAAATATATATTGGGATCAATGAAGTATGTCTAGCTGTCTAGTCATTTATTCAATCAATCTGAATTACTTTCAGCAGCAAAAAGATATATAATCTTGAGTAACAAGCAGAGGTTAATGAGAGGAAAAAAAGAATAGTTTTATTTTCTTCATTTTAAAGGTTTCAATTAATATTTATTAATTTTACATAATACTGTTAGAGCAATACTCTTGCTTATTAGTTTAATGATATATCGATATGCAATTTTTAAAATAAAATTCTTGAAAATTTTAGAGTTTGCTTTTTTGAAATAAATGTAACTACATTATGCCCAGAGATCCAGTAAATGGACAGAGACTTAAACAAGTGACTTGAAATGTATCTTGAAACATATCTTTTAAATAGTAAATGTGACTAAATAAAATAATCTTTCCTTAATAATGTATTTTATTTGTTTCTGCACCTTAGATTTCCTAAATAATAATACAATGATCCTTTGCTTTAATAATTCTCTTCAGTTACAAATGATCACATTTTTAAAAGTACAACCTAAAATTTTTGTGACGATAGATAAATAAATAGATGGTGGATTAATAGAAGATTCTTCATATAGTGCCTCAGTTCACAAGAGGACTATAATGAAGGTGGGGGGGGGGGGTTGGGGGTCACACCACACACACACACTCACCGTATGGTGCAATACCTCCTGCCTCCACTGTGATGCAGCACAGAGCACAAAAACCATGATTTCTTATTGACAGTTAAATATTAATGGGAGTGCATGTGCACGGTGTATGACTTTCTAGCTCTACTTCTCTAATACAAGTTTGTGAATGTTCAAATCATTGCGAAATACAGAGGAAGCGAACCAGCAAGCCCTCAAGTTTCCAGAGGATGAAAGAGCATCTACAATCCAAACACACAACATCAAAAGGTACACGGTCAGGGGGGCCAAAGGGGCAATGTAGAAGAGGGATGGGGTGAGTATGGCCTACGAATGAAAACGAAGCAGCTAGATAATGAGAGGGCCAGTGGCAAAGAAGATGATGCTGACCTATTCCTGATTGGTGGCGTTTATAGTTTTCTCCAAACGCCACAAGGCCAATGGCAATAGTTTGAAGACATGGCCGGATGGCTGGGGTGAACTGTGAGGAGAGAGAAAAAAAAGAGACGGAGATTTCAAATTCTGTTCTTACAACTAAAAGAAGAAAAATACATTCATAAAAACTAGTTATTCGAGCAGAGACGTTCAAACATTATAGATGATGGGATACGAGCGACAAGATATTATACATTTATATAGACAGTAGTAGAGAGATTTAATAATTTTTTCCTCCAAGTTTGATTTTGGACTCTGACCAATGAGGGTTGAGCCTCACTCATTAAAGTCAAATAAGAACAGAAACTGAGGCTGTTCAACAGATCTCAGAGATAGAGGAGAATTCCTTTCATCCACCCAAATACTTTCCTTAGCTCATTTCACCTGTGGGTTTGCAGGACATAAAATATTTGTAGTTCAGATTCTTTTCCTGGCTTTTATGTTACACTTCTGGCTGCTCATTTTCTCTCTTCTCTCACCCACTCAGTTTATTCTGAGGCATATTCACCCTAGTATGTACAGAGAGCACATGGTGCCTGCACTTGCCATATACCTTATAACAATTTGTTCGACCTTTATTCAAATGTCCACTGCTTCCAACTTCCATAAAGCCACCGTAGAGGAGTGTGTGTGGCCATTTTTCCTCCATGCTTGGATTTCAATGCTAAATTTATCTTTTTGTATAATTTGTTTTTTATTATATAGGTTGTACTATAGTATTTTTTATATATATATATATATATATATATATATATATATATATATATATATATATATATATATATATATATATATATATATATATATATATATATATATAAACACTAGAATTTTAAAAGAAGTTATCTTCCGTTAGAGAAAATAAGATATGCCACATGAGGCAAAGCAGGCAACATCTACACAGTGTGGTAGCCCGTCTTATACACTGAAAAGACGGACACAAACAACTTCTCACCTTCTCATTGTATCGAAGAACACCCCCCCCCCTTTTTTTAAAGAAATCATTTTACTTCTTACTTACTTACATACTTTACTTTCTACTACATGGAATCAGTTTGACTTGACTCTGCTTTTTTGAATTTCTATAACGAAAAAGGACCTGTAATCTCGTACCCGATATTAGTTTTATGGTATCATCACCACTGAGTTTCCTGGAGTGGGGCAGTGATACTAAAACATTATGTGTAAACACTAAAGACCACTGATTGGTGTGTGTTGTCTTGAGGTGTTTTCCAGAGGACAGAACCCAGCAGCAGCTGGTAGGATACAGACACATAGAATAACATGTTGTATTGTCATTGCACGTTTGTTCGATCACTGTCAGCTTAGCCTAGGCTAGTTTACTGTAGAGCCCAATATAGACCATCATAAATATCTAGTTTCAAGATGGAAAAAAAAAGAATAAACATAACTTATAAGTATATTAATTAGTGTTTGAAGGTTTGCATGGTGAAGAATTAGTATATAAATAAATAGAATTGCGGTACACCATGTAATTAGTTCTGAAAAGAACTCTTTTCAGAACCAATTACATGGTGTACGGCAGGTCTATTTACTTATATTAAATAGCCTATTTATAGTATGTTTTTATAGCGTCGGAGCAGCAGACCCATTTTGATTATATTGATGATCCTCTACTTGTCCCTTAGCCTATCTAAGATAAGATAGTTGGGCTATTTGTAATGTAAAATAATAGAGAAAAGACGTGATAGGCCTATATTTTGTTCAGACATTCACAAAGATGTCAGGCCTATAGTCTCATTTGTTTTGGAAATTATATGGATACTATTTGGAAATAAATGGCGAGAAATAGCCTCATTCATATTTAATATAGTCACAAAATTGGCTTAACTGTTTCAAAACAAAACAAAAAAGCCTTGATGTATGATATGCTATTCAGCAACATAGGCAAACCCTTAATGAAATGATTAAATGTTTTTGTAGCCTCAGAGCAGAGCCAGCCTGATCCTGCTGGTGAACCCAGTAGACATGGAGAGGCCAGGACTACACAGCAACAGGTAAAGAGGATACAAATTAACAAAAAAAGACATATAGAAAGTGCATCAAGATCAGGCCAAATTAAATAGTTAAAGGTATTGTGACGTCCAAAACTCATTTTTGATATTTTCATGTTACTATATGGGTCGTCTGGCCTCATTTACACCAAAAAAACATGAATCTAGACTGTTCAGTGGTTTTCCTATGGTCTGGGGCTCTTGGAGGCCTGAGCATGAAATGCTCTCTCTGATTTGTCTCCCGCTTTCGACGTCACACTCGGGAGAGCAATAAGGAGACCCCCCCCCCCTCTTCTCTTCTGCCCGTCCCCTGTGCTCAGCCCCGCCCCCACCAACGTTACTATAGAAACGGTGTTCACATGCGCTCCTGCTCTTACAACCTTTTCATCGCTGAATGGTTTACTCGTGTCGTAATGGCTCCTAAATCACACCTCAAATGTCATGTTGTTGGCTGTGTAGATCAGCAACAATCACTATTTGACCTACCAAGCTCCCCTGAAGAACTACATTCCCAGTGGCTGGCTTTTATCTACCAAGGTAACGTTCCTGCTTATTTACCCAAGAGAGTCAAGACTTGTTCCGGTCATTTTCGACGAAACTATGAATTAAAAACTTATAATAACAAATTAACAAGACATGATGAGTTAACATGTGGTTTTAAAGTCTTGGTTTGTTAGAATATCAAACTGTTGTGACAAAATACAAATAATAAATACACTTTTAATGTCGCGGTGAGACGGCAGATCCCCCCCCCCAACGTTTCGACGAAACTATGAATTAAAAACTTATAATAACAAATTAACAAGGCATGATGAGTTAACATCTGGTTTTAAAGTCTTGGTTTGTTAGAATATCAAACTGTTGTGTCAAAATACAAATAATAAATACACTTTTAATGTCGCGGTGAGACGGCAGACCCCCCCCCCCCCCCCTTCCCCCCAACGATCCGACGAAACTATGAATTAAAAACAAAACTATGAATTAAAAATAACAAAGTAACAAGACAGGATGAGTTAACATCTGGTTTTAAAGTCTTGGTTTATCATTATTTATACTTGGTATCATTCTTTATTAGGCAGCATATGATACAGTATTTCTTATACTGTACAGCAGGAAGGAGGGGGGGCTGGCCGCAGCAGTTTGGGGGTGGAGCCGAGTACATGACTGACAGGCGAAGCGCCCCAAGTAGTCTGTTGAGGTGTTCATGTGTTGCAGGCATAGTACTTGGATTCAGACCACAGAAATCCACAAAAATGAATATTATGGAGTGGGGTTTTTTGGTTGAATACTTTTGAAACACGTTTTAAATTCATTGTCAAAGACTTTGAATGCTATGAAAACAACATGTCACAAAACCTTTAAACATTGTTTAATCAATAATTATCTCTGTTTAAAAATTATTAAAGTGAAGTGAATTTTATCCTCTTAAATTCTGTATCCTAAACTATGGTTACTTAAGGTACATAGCATATACCCAAGCATAGGGTACTTAAAATACTACTACTACTAATAATAATAATAATAATAATAAAAAAAGAAAACGCAATAAAACCGCAACTGCAGACCTCAAACCGCAATACATACCTCACCATAACTTTTGTGAACGGTGCCACCCCTAGTCTGTAGTATCCTGTAATGGAAACAATCTCCAGGAATAGTAATTGGTACATGAGTCAAGTCAAGCTGGTTCCACATAGTGAAAATGCACCACTAGAGCCCAGTTAGAGCACCATGTTGTAATATATTATCTTTCTCAAATTGCAGTTGTAATTGTTACAACAAAAAATGTAATTTATTAAAAAAAAAAAAAAAAACCTTTAGAGAAAAAAACCAAACACTGGAACTTTGAGGAATGACCAACTAAAGAGAAACTTGTTTTGAAATATTTTATAGTCAATCTTACCTGAAAGCCTAGGCAGCGGCCATAGAAGCAGCCCTTGTGCATGGATGCATATTCGCGGACAAAGCTTTCGCTAAGGCCGCTTTCGTCTTGGAAAAAGAGGTTGCCATGGCTGTTGTCATGAAGCATACGGCGCGCTAAATAAAGGAGTGCACGCAGCTGGCATAAGGCATTGCAGTAGGCCTCCATCTCCCCCGCGTTGTGTGCAACTCGAAAAAAGATGCTCCGTCGGTTAACAGTGATGTACCGCCCCTTGTGGATGATGTGGAGAAGGCAGCAACGTAGCACCTACAGAAAAACGGAGACAAATTGACAAAATAAACAAACCAAGGGTAAACTGTTGAGTCTCCACCCAACTAAACTAAAATACAGCACAACAAATGTATAGTTTTAGTGGAATTACTGAAGAGGCAGGACTTAAAAGTTCTGCTCAAGTTTTAGCCAAGATCAATGCAGTAAGATGAAAGGGAACCCAAATGTGATAGCATGTTAGAAAGTGAACACGTGAACAGTTTGCTGCTTCAACAGGGTGTTACAGATTAGTTAGAGTAGCTCTGTGGGGATGAGAAGGATTAAACATGTAGAAGTTGATGGGGCTGGAAACAAAGAAGCATTCATTTGTCGTTTTGTTGGATTCATTCATTCACAGTGGGCTGCAGCCACTGACGGTCATGTTTCATCAGTAACATAAGATAAAGTACAGTGCGTACAGTAGGGATAGCTATTCTGGAGCGAGAGGAATTTATCTAACCTGATTTGCAGCACAAAATCAATCTGTAAAACAAACAGACTGACCTTGAAACAAAGGCAATATCAAGGCAAAGAGTGGCTGGTGAGTAGTTTCTCACAGTGTGTTGAGAATATTAATGAGAACGTATTTCTCTATGTGGGATTATCAGTCTCAGACCTAGGGTATCGGAACCTATTGACAGTATGGCGCTGGTTCCTTCATGAATGATATCATCCAGACAGAATAGCAAGAGATTTCAATGCCTCAGTTTGGGATTTAAATACCTGGGGTGAAATATTCACCTTCTGATAATAAACATAGCTTGTAATGTTAACTTTAACTCGTTAACATTACAATTACAGTATTTCACTTGCAGTCCAGCTCTGATTTATTAAACTATTTTAGCTGGTTAGTTTATTAAAAACTAAAAGTGCAATGTAAATTTGATAAGTATTAGCATTAAGGAAGACAAATGTAGGTTTGTGGCCAAAACTAGAAGCATAATGACATTTAAATACTGTGTATTATCCCTTCCACCTCCCCCCAGACCCAACATGAGTATCTACTACAAGAAGTTACCATGACAAGCAATGAGTCCTACACCAGTAGAAATAACAGGCCACCATCTCTTCACTCAGTGGCTCTCATCGGGCAGTGAGATCACAGAAGAGTCAAACCCAGTGAGAGCAAACGTCAGCCTTCAAATTCTTCTCCACTTTCAAAAAAACATCTCCTATACATATCCTTGTTTTGTTTCTCACTTTGTCACAATCTATTTGGGAATCATAAGAGGCCTTTTTGATTCAAGCCATGTTCCCATTCGCATCGCTTCTACACCATTCTACTCACTTTGGGATGTTTCCACTATGAAAAAGGACCTGGTCCCATAGTATCTGGTCCAAGATTTTTGGCATGTACTCTGCTAAGGTTCCAAGCAACCCCAAGCGATACTATAATGTGATGTGTCAGCAGCATAAACAGTACTTGGTACAGTTGTCTGCGTCATTGTCTCATCAACGTGCGACCTGACTTTTTTTTTTTTTTTTTAAACTAGATTCAGAGTTACAGAAAACAGACCGATGAGTTAAATTCAGTCTGCAACGCAATGATGGCATTCTGCAAAATTACACCATGGTCAGTCATGGAGGTTGAGACAATTCCGCCTTTGGTGGCTGACAAAAAAAATAAAAAATCTGAGCAAGCCTTACGGCACCTGGCGAGGATATCCAGGTATGATAGTATCTGTAATGGAAACACTCTTAAGGCATAGTATGTGGTCCCCAAGTAGAACCAACACCATGTAGTGTAAACATGATTTTCGTCAGTCAATGTCAAACAATTGTGATCCAAAATATTCCTGCATTGGGAACTTGCAACCTGGATGCTGAAACACTGCTGACTTTGGGACTGGGATAGTTGATGGGTAGAGCATTAGACCAAAACACAAAATGACAACATGAACACACCTTGTGGGCCAACACTAGGCTTTTCAAATGTTAATATTCTAGCTGGACTACTACTGTCAGTGATATCAGTACTTAAAATTAACATGATTCCTTAATGTCTAGAAACAGGGTCATTTTATAATTACTAGGAACATAATTCTTACATACAAAATGTTTAATTAATATTACATATTAACGGTTCTTTGAGGTCATTGGTGACCATCTTCATATATACTGCCAAAGAGATGCTCAGCTAAAGAGTAGACAAATGAACCTCATCAGAGCCAACTGCTTACCTTGACCAGCGAGCGATAGCCATTAGCAGGTATATGTGGGTCAAAGTCAAAATGATGGTAGACTGCAGCAAAACCAGAGATGACGGGCTCTAGGCTGCGGGCATGTTCCTGGATTAGATTCATGGCATCCACAAGTCGTCGTGCCGCATCACCCTGTATCCCCTTGGCTCCTCCTGAGAAGAACGCAACATTCTCCTCGCACACGCTGTAAACAGCGGCAAACACTGCCTTGGTGTCCATCACTAAATACAGGAAGACAACGAAGGAAGGTGAAAACAAAAATATTTTAAATGAACAATAGTAATGGCTGACAGTTACTGTGTGTAATTAAATCTTGACAATGTTTGTCCTATGTGCTCCAAAGGAGAAATGGGATATTTAGCATGTGTGGGTTTTAATGCTCAGCCCCTCCACTGATCTTGCAAAAAAAAGAAAAAAATCAACTTCTATGACTCTAAATGTAAACAGTGGTAAATAAAAACTATTATGTGGTCTTGTGATAAAACTAGTCTTTCCAGTAATATCCTTTTCCAGAAATGTGAAAAGGGCACCCTTGGATGTAATTCAGTTCCACATTCATTAGTGATAATCACCATGTAGACACAGTGGCAAGTAGGATATCATTGGGCGTATCCAACATAATGTTATTTTACTTTTATTAACTAATCCCTTATAGCCTAGTCCATGGGAGCTCATTGATTGGAAAATGTTAAGGAAGCCTTGAAATTAAATGATGCAAATCCAGCCTAAGCACCCAAAATCCAGGAAGACCTAGTGAGACATACATGGACGAGGAGCAGAAGGCAGAGGCCCGTTGCTAACATCATACAGCTGGGAACACCGCAGATTAGTCATAGGCCAGCAAAAACACATAAGCACATAAGCACACACTCACATAAGAGTCCCACAAGGAAGCATACAATGGACAACACACAGCTGTGTGTTTACCAAGTAGACTGGTGTCTCTAGTGAAATGTAGAACAAAAATCTAGCACCATATTCCTATGGGATTACTATTGTTACATCAAGCCCATCTGCCGAGTTACCTGAGACCTTTGTTTTCACAAAACTGAACTCTTGGGATTAGCTGGGATTTACTGTACAGGTTCTCCAGCATGCCGAGAGATAGAGATGTGCAATGATTGTGATTAATGGATTAAAAGAATAACTATCCTCATAAATAGTGAGAAAATACAGACAGAGTGGATATAAAGAAAGAAAACCATTTCTGTATTATGAACAGGTGCCATGAAGCACTTCTAGATGTTATGGAAAGATGACTTAATTATGCATTCCCTATAAACATCAACATTACTTCAGCTAACCTTGGAATTAGCACACTGATACTCATACTTTTGATATTAACTGATTGAAAATACAAATAAAAGACACAAACGATTTTTTTTTTTTTTTTACATATTCCCAACACACTATCTTGAGTAGAGCAGAGGTTGCTTGTGCATACTAAAAAGTGGACAGATCCTACTAAAGTAAAATACTGTTTTCAGGGTTAAAGAAATAATGGAGCTTTAATCGCACTATTACTCAGCTATTCCCTGCCATTCTGTAAGAGTAATGGAAGAGGCAATTTTAGTTTGCTGGGAGGAATCACTGCCCCCTGACATCCGGGAAAGAGACATTCATCAGCCAGACGACTTAAAACAGGCGCTGCATGAAAAATCTCTGAAGCTGGAGCCAGGTTCCCCCATCTTCCCATCTGGTCTGTGCTATTCACACGCTTTCTCTTAAAAGGGAGAAGCAACCACTTCTGTAGGTGCATTTTTCATGATGGAGGCAAATTTATCAACTTTAAATATTTCGTAAGGACATTTTTTTTTTTTTTTATCATTTTCAAAGACTTCTATAAAAATATATGAAACTAGGGTACAATGCATACCATCCATCTTACTACTGAAACTTACTGGGTTTCTTTGGTTATGATAGGGAAGTGCCATGTTTTATCAGGACCTACTGACTAGCTATTCATTTCACCACACATTGGAGCTGTAAAAATGGATGAATTTTATTTGGCTCAGGGGTAGACCGAAACAAATCTGTGGAGCCAAACGTGTACACTCCACATCACTGTCGAGAGGATATGCTTTTGGGTAAAAAATCAATAATATTGATTCTATCTATTCCAACAAAGATTAATGAAGCAGGCTGAGGCCTAATTTCACATCAATTCATCCATGTGGAATGAATACTCTTGTCTGAAATAAGATGATCCCATGACTTCCAGGGAAATTCCACACTAAAATGACTGTTATCACTTTAAATTATAACCGGGACTGACTTTAAATTCTCCTAATATAGCATGCCAAAAAATGGCCAATTCAGGAGGAACTCTGGGCTCACAGACTTGCACATGATTTCAGCTGGCAATTATATCAAGAGATCAGTAAACAAATAATGACACATCTGAAGTGAAGGCAGTAAAGATTAAACCTTTTACAGAAGATTGACTGAAGCAAACCAACAGCAATAACCTGCTCCCATTTTAAAGCTTGGACTTCTTCTTATTTGAGATTTTTACAACTGTCAGAATTATCTTTAACCTTTATCTGACAGAAGTATAAGGAAACCACTTTACAACATTTTATATTTTATAAATATCACATTTAGGGTTTGATGCCTGCAAATCTCTCAAAAATTGAGTTTGACTTGTTGATTGTAAATTTGGAGAAGTGCAACAATTGGTGTATTTTCCAAAACAATAATAATGCATAGCAATAATATTACAGTGGTAATGGGGTCTCTGACCCAGCTTTTTTTGGAGTGTTGCGGGAATCCAAATATTTTAATAAATAACAAAATCAAATGATCAGTTAAGTAAATGTTAAAATTAATGACAAACAATAATCTCCCGTGAATTGCATTGCAGGCACATGGGAAATTAACAAGTTATCAGTGCAGTCATACTCTCAGAAATCAGAGATATACAACTTGCATTGGAACAGGAGAAATGCAGATGAATGATCAAAAACATGATGCACTATATGATGAAAACAGGCATTAGTTGAATAACAAATACATCCCATCATTCAATGAGGTGAACCTACAGAATCACAAATGTGTTATGTCAAACAAAAGACAGTTACCAGATCTTTATACATTCTTTTATTCTTTCTCCAACCATTTCTTGCACCATCTTAAGGTTTGGCCAAGAACAACTGGCAGGCACAGTGAATGTACTAAACCAGAAGACACGGGATGTAATTACCCAATTTCCAAGAACTCTATAAATTACAGCACTTGAAACACCACTACACAAAAGGACATTAAAACATTTATACGGCTTAGACAGACACATTGGCTGTTTTGGTCAAATTATGACAGCAATGTTAGTGGATCTGCCTAGGTAATGAACTAGTCTGGGAATAAAGCCAAAATTAACATTACATTGCTTAATTAGAGTGGGAGGTACAACTCTCAGGGCAGGTAAAGCCAACTGGGATTATGTTGAGAAAGTGGACTAGGCATGAAATTTATGAACTCCTGGATAACCAAAAACGTCGCTAAAATGTACTCCGTAATAATGAGGCCAACACAAGTTCTACCCGTATATCTAACTGTAAGGAGCAAATCATATGCAAACACCTTTCTTATCAGGCTCTCCCGAAATCCAAACATGCCATGGCCCCGTGAAGACTTCACCTTTGTTTGACACAGGTTATTAAACCATTTCAACCAGACAGACAAAGCAGAAAATAAGACCCTCTATGGCAGTAACTTGAGGAAAAACACAACTCACCTTCTAGTCTTGCCACTTCTGCCCTTTACTATGAGAAAACGTTTACATTTATGGAAGGCCAACTCTAGTGATCATCAATACAAGCCCACAGGTTGCAGCATCATCCTTTTGTGTCAGTGGAAAAATTTGTCACTGTAAGCCCACTGCAACCCTTCAGTTGCACCTTGTCTCTCTACATTAAAGATGGATGGCAGTGAGCATTAATAAGTCATGTACAACAACCAGAACCAGTGACGTAACACACATGTAATGACTCCCAAGAGGTAAAGAGACAGTGTGTATGAAGTCTTGTGTGCAGGTATTTGCAAGCAGCTGCTGACTACTGAAAACAAAATAAATAAATAAATCAATAACACTAAAACTAACTACTTAACAAGCTGGAAGCGAAGTAATAAAAGTGTTTACCAGCATCTGAGTTCAAGTCTCTGTCCATGTCAGTATCCTCTCTTCATCGAAAGCAATGAGAGCATGGATAAAAAGAAAGACAGAATGAGAGAGACAGAGAGAGAGGGGGGGGGGGGGGTAGAGAGGAAAGAGATGGGCCTTTTTCCAATTGGTTTTGTTCCCCCTCGTTGCTGTGTTTTGCTCCGTTGTTTGCTGTGTTGCATCTCATGCCCTGTCAGCTTAACAGATTCCACTCTGAAATAATGCGTCCTTTTATTGTCTCTGTGCTCATAAAGGGCAGGGAAACTGGAGAGAACCCTATCCCAGTTAACTTTCTCCCTAGAACAGTGGGTTTGCCTTCTCGTGCACTCCAAGGTTTGGCTCTCCCAGTGATCTTCAACCCAATTAAAAAAAACGACAACAAAAAATACAATGGCAGAAACAACTTTTAGAGTTGGACACAATTATATTTTTTTCTGCACAGTTTCCATATTCATTGAGGGCATACTATAAAACATATGTATGTGTATAACATACACACATCTATAGATCATTAACTACTTGTCAAGTACCAAAACAGTGGTTCCCAACCTTTTTAACACGCAACCCCATTTTAACATCATACATTTCTGGTGAACCCAGACATTCATAGTAGAGACATTTTTGGCCTAAAAAGGACTTGTTTTTGATCATGAAATTGTTTGCTACACTATGTTGCAAAGAAATATTAATTTTAGGTTAAATTTGAGGTTACATAATGTTAGTGCTGCACCGATTGATCGGCTGCCGATCATAATCGGCCGATTTGCCTAAAAAATAGCCTAATTGGTGTTCGGAAAAATATGCCGATCAAAAAGCCAATCACCAACGTAAATTACTAGCGACCATTTTCAAACTTACAAACACGCTCCAGAATAGGTGCATCTCGTCTTGACTGTTTCTGTACTATTTAAAACATACGGTGTTAATAGTATAAGTTTGGGACCATTTTACATTGTGTAAGGCAGACAACAGTGTGCACATGGCAAAATAGCATTAGCCTAGCACTGCTGTATTTACTACAACACCTGAACCGTACGCCTCCACACTTCAATGGCACTTCGTCAAAGCGGACTCTGAGCTTGTTTTGCTAAGTGGCAAGTACTAGCATCTGTTAGCACGTAGCCGCACGTGTTGTAGTTATTTTAGCAAAGGTACCAAGGTAGTGGAATTATTGGGCTACACGTGCGCCCGTGTGCAGATGCACGCGCACACAACTCAAAACAGTTCAGTATTCTCTCATCCCCGTTTATTGATTGATCTAGTTTAACACCAACTCCTGAGACATTATTTCAGGTAAATGTGCTGCTGTGAATGTGTCCAAAAAGCTGCTGTGGAGAAAGAAAAAACCACAGTAAAAACAAACAAATCCCAAACAGTTTATTTTTAGTCTCATTCACTGCTTTGTTTTGCTCCATTGTATGTTCAGAATTATGAATATTTAGAATAATCCATACATATAAAACACTCACCAATGATGCCTCAAAAGTTAAAGGGTTTTTAAAAAATTGAATTCATCTGATTACTCGATTAATCGATGAAAAAAATAAATCAACAATACTCAATTACAAAAATATTTGATAGTTGCAGCCCTAGATACAACTATCAAATAGTTGCATCTAGGGCTGCAACTATCCATACCTAGATGAAAGATATGGACAAGATATGGACATCTGTGATCTGCAGTGATGGGCAGGTTTTTGGTGATCAGGCCAAAAAATGCTGATCAGTGCATCACTATATAATGTATATTATATTGGATGGAGGCAAAAAAGCCAGGTGTAGTTTACTGCACAAAGTGAGAATTTTATTTTTCCTTGGTCAGGATACGTACAGTCAAGTCCTTTTATTTACAAGGCTGACAATTAATACTGAATAATCAATATGAATTATGAAACAGCTGCTGCATCTGAAACTGACCACAATGAATATTTGGCAGAAAATGTAGCACAGTAATTCAGTTTCAGCTGCAGTTTGTCACTGTTTTTTATAGATCGTAATAGTCGGTCAACTCACCATGTATTTTTTTTATTTGCACTTTTTTTTGTTTGTTTGTTTTGTTAAAATCAATTACTAGATATTTCAAGTGTCCCTTTTTGAATTCAAAGCGATCCCACGGGGGCTTTGACCCCAAGGTCGAAAAACACTGTGTTAAACTGACCATACATCATGTTTGGTGTGTTAAGGTTCAAACCCATACCTGCTGACGGTGCCATCTTTGTTAAACTGAGTCCATTTAGGTAGCATGTTTAAACATATTTGTTGGTGTTCATAAGACAGAAATGTATTGTAGATTCCAACTCTCAAGCAATTCTAATATTTGGAAATGAATGCAAAACACGGTCATCTTATTCAAGCTCAAAGCACAGGGTGGAAACTTGCCAGTTCAGAGAGGAAAACGTGACTTGTGTTCATATTCTTTGTTGACGGTCCTGAGGCCCGAGGGAAAAGACATGACCCCTCACCCACTCAGCTGAAATCCACAAAAATACACACAGAAGTACGCCAATGGAGAACTCCTGCGGCTTACATTGTTTTAACTCGTTGTTCTTCATTTTGTCATTAATTCTATTATAAGGGCCATATTATCAGACCAAAAGTTTGCATTATTCATTGCCTTACAGACATATGTACATGGCCTAGTAAGAAAAGAATAGATGTAAATAATTTAATAGTGGCTGGATTCGACCGAGTTGCCCAAGCATCAAAGCCCTGGTCATTGATACAGCAGATAAGAAATCTCCATTACAAGGCACAGTGTGCAAAGCAACCACTGACATCTTAATTATGCACTGACGTATTTACATTTCATGGCTGTAGGATTCATTAATAGGACGTAGGGCTGGGCGATTTTCTCTTTTAAAAAAATCTCTGATTTTTTCCCAAAAAACTCGATTCACGATTCACGATACGATTTTTTTCCCACGCGGGAAAATGAAAACACTAGAAACGTGATTTCTTTCGTCTTCTTTTTTTAATTAAATAACATGTAAAACAAAAATACTTCTACAAATAACTGTAAATAATAAATCAGTTGTGCAAAAGGTGCAACTGCAACCTGAGACTTTGCCTACATGAACTGTAGTAAGTCCAGACATATCCACCACTGTTACAGGAAAAACAGTGTCGGCAATCGGATTGCACGATTTTCCTAAAATATGAATCGATTTTGCCATGAAACTCGATTTTAAATCTAAATCGATTTTTTGCCCAGCTCTAATAGGACGAATTGAGGAAGTATGACTATGTATCAGTAAAAAACACTGTACATTCATTGTACGTTTTAGAGTATGTGAACATGAAGTCAGATTTAAAAGGATTTCAAATTCATCTCTTCTATATCAAGTGGTTGTGTCCATGTTTTTGGATCAATAAATTACGGATATTTCATGTATTACACGGTACATTTAGGTTGTTATACATTCCGATATATCATTAATTCCTCAGTTCATCATTCTGCAAGTTATTTATCGTTGTATTGAGCTACCAAAGTTGTAACACAGAACCATAGGGTTTAAGATTAATAGATGTTCAGCTTCATGTTCAAAGGCTTTGAGTGCAGGGATGTAACTATTACCAGTATAATGATAAATACCAGATGGTTTGTATTACCATTTCAAATTTTAATTAGCATTAAATCTGTGTTTAATTACTGCACTTTGACAATCTCACGGTGATAGTGCTCTTTTCTTGGAGAGGCAGCAGCACTCCAGACATGGATGTGCAATTTGCAATGTTTAACCTCTGAAAACATGGTGGAATGGACCTGCATGGGTAATATAAAAAGATCTACCCCCGTTCACTAAAATGATTGATATAAATAATGCTTCTGCCACATTATTTTGTTTAAAATGGTAGGGTTACTTTTATATGCACATTGATTTCTAGACAAAGTACAGCGGGCATGTCCAAACTATTCCACAAAGGGCCAGTGTAGCTGCAAGTTTTTGTTCCAGCCAAGAGTTCACACTTTGACCAATTAACTCTCTGAAGACTGGTATCAGTTGATTAATTTAGTCAAGTCTGGTGTGCTGCTGCTTGGCTGAAACAAAAACCTGCAGCCACACTGGCCCTTTATGGAATAGTTTGGACGTGCCTGAGGTACATGAAACAGTGAAAGTGTTCTTTCTGTACCAGTTCTTAAATCTGTACGACTAAATCTTATCTTGAGCACTGAATGTAAATAAAAGGATTTTTGGTTCTTATCTACAGTTTGCATTAAGTCCAGTTTCCTCTTATGACCATAAGGTGCCATCTTTAATGCACGTTTGTATGTTTGATGTTTACATATTAATATTTTAGTCTTTCTGTAACAGAGAGATTTAATCATGCATGTTTTTTTTTTTACTTGGTTAAATTATGTCAGTGTGTGTAAGTACTTTTGGAACATCTTTAGCACATTTCAATAATACTGCGATAATAAAAATAACCCTAATAATTTTGGTCACATGATATGGGACTACAGGTGGAAATTAGGTCAGGTATACATGGTCCTACTCTGAAAAATGGATCTCATCCACTGTTAATCATCTTCTGAACCGGCTTTATCCTCACTAGGGTAGGGGGGGGGGGGGGGCTACCCCAGCTACAATGGGCGAAGGCGAGGTACACACTGTATGAGTCGCCATTTCAACACATGGATGACATATAGACCTATAGAGACAATCACTCTCACATTCACACCTATGGGCAATTTAGACTATACACTTAACCTATCAGTTGCATATCTTTGGATGGTGGGAGGAAGCTGGAGTACCTGGAGAAAACCCACACAGACACGGGGAGAACATGCTAACTCCACACAGAAAGGTCTGGTGTGGGAATCAAACCAAGGACCTTCTTGCTGTGAGGCACGAGTGCTAACCACTATTAATCAATTATGCAAAATTAAATTGATCTAAAATCGTTGAAATCATTTTTTACCTAGCCCTACGGTAGAGAATACAAAGGGGTACTTTTAATTCACAAAGCTACCATTCCTTGCGAGAACATCAGTTTAATGGCAAAAACTGATATGACGTATAGATCCATAATCAATATCAGATTTTCTACAATTATACAACAGGGTTTCAGGACCCAATCCATTTTGAGTGGCACCATTGCTACCTTGATATAACATTTCATTTAAGGAAAATAGAGTAGAGTAAATACTAACCAAACAATGTTTTTTAAGATCTGATGTACATTTGAACACCAGTGAACTTCTTAAGCAATGTATTAAGTTTTTACAACACCAATTCAACATTCACTTTGTTTTCTCCAAATGCTCCTAAGCTCACATGAATGATTCACATATTTACATTACACTGGAAACTAGATAGCACCTAAGCCCTCTGAAAAACCCAGGACAATCCATGAGGACAATACCAATGTTTTTCCTCAAGTACTGCTCTTAAAATTAGCCCATAACAATGCTGTTTTATACCATTTGTTTACTTTACAGTCAGAAAGCAGACATTGGCTACATACTCAACCAAGCTCTAAAACCATTAGAGAAAGTGATTGTCTAATCTAATGTTGGGAGGACTTTCAGAAACTTCCTAATGCCAGTATAATTAACTGTTCTGATCTTGTCTAGGCCATTTTGAACAGATGGCACTGTAGTATTTTCTTTAATCAAGCCTAAAGAAACCCATTGTGGTTAAAAGTTGAGTAACTGTGAGCCTTAGAATGTAAGGCTGTTTCTAAAAGTGGAAGTCACTGTCCAAGGACACAATGTTCTCATTTTATGTACTTCTACAACTAAAAGGTCACAAAAGTGGTCATGTGTACACACCAGACAGACTTAAAAACTTCAATTCCTACTTGTTCTTTTTCATCGCTGTTTTGTTTTTGTTTTTTTAAATCACTTTTTAAAACTATCTGAAACTCTTTAGGTCACGCATACCGTTTAGGAAGTAGGCTTTAAAAATAGCAATGCATGGGGTAAAGGAACAGCCAATAACATCAGCTCTGTATGTCATGTTTATGCTGTGACCCCTCTCCCAGACAGAGCTCCTTCATATACACAAGGTCGAACTGAACAACAGGAAGTGAGCAACAATGACAACCCCCCCCCCCTGAACACTCTATGCAGAAAACATTTGTTTGAGGTCCAAAACACCTTCATAGACACAGAAAATCCTTGGTCTAATATTTAGATCTGATGAAACTTAAGTCTGTGAGCAACAATTACTACTAGTTAAAAAATGTCTAATCTCAATTTTGTCATTGTATGAGCTTTGACTATTTAATAAATTATTCATGTATGAGGAGTTAATACATTACACCGTAACAAATACAGGGATGACAAAGTAAAAGACAAGAAAATCAAACTACAACTGGTTTCACCCCACTGACTGCAATGATACTGAACTTACGAATCTGTGAATGTACTGTAATTAGGGCTATACATTTAATCCCATTCCATTAACAGTCATAATTATCAGATGATGCAATTTTAAAAATAGCTGGACAATGTCATGGGTTTAGAGTGTAATTCGCCTAATCTTAATTTGGCATATGACAAAATAAAATAAGTGTCAAAAATTTCTACCCACCTTGTAGTCAGTGTAATTTGACTATTTTAGAGAGCACTGCAGTTTGGGTTTGTAGTGTTAATACCACTGGCACTGTTTTGCTATGGCTACTGAGATTCTCTCAGTCCATTTAAACTATAATGTAAAGGTTTAGTCCACAATAGCTTGCAGAGTTCATAGAATATATTGTCTGTTCGTGGCAAATTAATAATGAATTACCAGTCCTGAATTGACATACGTTTGTGAATCAGATTAACATAGAAGACTTATGCTAGTGTGAAAGCATTTTTGATATATTACAGAACTATAGCAGGAACATTAGGCTACCAGAGTCAGGGTAATTAATGGAAGCACTAGTGAATGTATTGGAAAATGTGGACTCGCAGTTTCTTCGCCTACATATTGCAAATACCTCTACAATGTGAGACAAAAATGCTGAGTTTTTAGGAACAACAAAATGTCAACATCATGCTAACTAAGGCTTCAGGAAACAGAGGAAACTAGAGGAAAACTGTTATCTCATAATTAGTGAGAAAATTGTGATCACAGATAATGATTCTCAGAATTCTCAAAAGGTCATCACATGATGTTTTGACCAGATTACCCTCAGCTACTGCAGTTCATAAACCAGATTCAGAGGTGTTTAGGGTGGTCTAATTGCAAAATTGACAAAAATAAATAAATAAAAAATACTGACTGCAGAGGTACTGAGTGTTTAATGTTCGACTTCTTAGGGAATAACCTGTGCTCTTTCCATGCTAACCAAAGACTTAGGCTCAAATCAAAATCACAATATTGTCTAATAAAATAATCACAGATAACATATTTTGTAACTCTAGATGAAGAATTTTTCCAAATAATCCTGTTATTTGGTGTTTTGATTATGATAGTGGAGAGCACCATCAAACACATTAGCTTCCAAAATCTCCCATAGGTCCTCAACAGACTTTTGTCAAAGAAGACACTAACTTATTGATGCACGGAGACACAGCCTAATTGACGTATTTAAAACCAATGCATAGTATTTCGATTTATCAGTTTCGGGCCTTGGGATTGTACATCCACTGGAATTGTGTCCTTGGGCATCTGAATGGAACAAACGTAGTTAATATGATTAGTGATGCTCATATTTTTCCTGCTTATTTACAAGTCTCCTAAGAAAAAGGTCCATTAGGTTTGGATCTGGTGACTGCCAAGGCCATGGCATTTAATTTGCATTTCATTTAATTTTTTGCTTGTTCTGCTCATGGTAGCTAATGCACTATCCTAAAAATAAAATAATTGCCTCACAGAACAGAGTTCTTTTGCATTTAGTTGAGGGACAACAGAAATGTGTGTGTGTGTGGGGAGGGGGGGGTCTTACTGTACCTGCCCCTTAATGAATACACCCACAAAACATGCAGTTATATCTAGAAATTAAGTAGTTATGGATAACAGCTATATTTGAATGCAATTAATGACGTAAAGCTACATATATCAGCTTCATGCAAGCCAATTATACAGTATTTAACTAATTGGTATGCAAACACATTTTAACCTACTCCAACTCTATAGATTTTTTTTTAACATACAGGAGATAAGACTTGAATATTTTATTGCTCCACTTTCATCTGTTTTTGCATATATTGACTGAGTGATTGTCCTACATCTGCTGCTGTAACAACTGTGTAATAAGTATTATTGTAGTTTTCTTATTCTGTGGTGCTTAATAGTACTTTGTAAACATGTTTTTGATATTTGGAATGGCACTTTTAATACTATGATATTTAAGATGTTTCAACATATTTCATTGTTCTTTATAACCGACAACGATCAAGTATTGAACTGAACTTCTTCTGTTTGACATCAACAGCACATACACCAAGTAGTTATATGCAGTCAAAGGAAAAAGGGTGTTTATAATAGCATTCTGCTTTTTGGCTTGTACTGTAACTCAACTAGATCTTTCTTTTACAGTCGTTCTGACTTAACCACCACACTGAATTCCCCATGGTAAATAATTACATTGTTTTCTGTGATACTTGTTTTTAGGTTGCTCAAGCATGCACAGTCATTGCAAAACTTTTGGCAATTACACTATTGACTCTTTGAATTAATGCGAACAATTAATCAAAAAAAAAAGTCTTTGAAATTTCATAAACTCATGGGAAGAAACTAAACAGAAAACATCTTGCCCATGATTGTATTATATGCCTCACTGCCACAAAGAATTTACAAAAGAGGCAGGATAAGTGAACAGTACTGAAATATTGTTTTCTATGGAATGATGGAAGAGTCAGTCATGTTGGAAGACAACACTCCTATGTGGTTTTTCCATTTAATTTGTCATTGTGTTGCAATGCACGGATTGTTTCATTCCTGCCAAAGTTTGGGGAGCAGTTTGAAAGTGGAGTGATAGGTCTGGGCGGCTGGACTGTTCTAGTTAAAGTCAGACAGTGTCCTAATTAACAAAGCACAAAAAAAAAGGGGCGTGTGTGCAGTCACCACAGTAGATCTATATCGCCTGTAGCATCCCGTCAAGCCTGTTACAGTACCTTCTTTCACAAGCTGTCCCTTCGTCAACATGTGTCAGCCTGCTCTGGCGTCAAAAGGGCAGAACTCATAAAGGCGTCACCACTGAGTCTATCAATGCGGTTAATCGATTTATACAATGTGCAATGGCAACAACCAACACCCTCCGTACCACCCTTGGAGGTTAATCTAGATAAGACTTCCTCCCTCCTTTGACCTAGTGCCGGTGTACCTGTTCATGTGGGTCCAATCGGTGTCAGCAGCTGAACAGAGAACATGAAAACTCAGTGTTATTCAACCGTGCTGTGTTTTGTGCTTTTTCTGATTACTATAACTAACTCACTACAGCTGTGGCATTCCTAAAGAGTCCTACGTACATAACGGTATCTGACTACAGGAGTTCGGTCAGGAGATGCTCTGGCATGTCATAGAAGGGAATGAAGACAGTTTCTATCAGCACAGTCTACATTAGTTGACTACATCCTCGTTTTACTGTCAGAGAACTTTAAAAGCTGAACGGAGTCCGGCAGTTTGGGGTTGTTTTTATTATTTAGGCCAGCTACAGTAGCCGCTAAAACAAGCTAGCGAAAGGTGACGAACTCAAAAGAAGGGAGCATTATTATCAGTCAAAGCTGTGATTAGATAGGCACGGAGCAGAATAACTCACCAACTGGGCCTTCTTTGTGTTTGGATGAACGTCTTCCACTCACACCTTTTTCAAATCGGTTATACCCACTACTCTTCTTATTCGACGCCATCTTCGCCCTCTCTGTTTACGCACCGCCTCTTAGAGCTCTCCTACATACCTGCCTGGGAGTACAGAGGTCCCGCCCAGTTTAAAAGTAAGCCAATAAGTGGCGGCGTACAAATCCGACAGCCAATAGAAGACATGGTTTGATAAACGTGAGCCCGCCCCATTTCTTTAAACAGTACAGTACAGCAGCATTATTGACGTCTTTATGACCACGTTTACAACAATTAATTCACATTTAATGAATTTCTATAAGAGCCATTGTGATTTTTCTCACATTTATTCATTGAGCAGCACTCACACAAATAGTAGAAGGCTAATAAACTGAGGAAAAAAATACATTTAATGATATATTCCTATTCAAAAAGCTCATGGTAAAATAAACTCATTCATAGTTTGTCTTCTTCAACTGATGATGCTTCCAAGTAATGGATGTATAACATAACGCAGATAATTCTATAGAGATAAGAAAAGCCTGATAACACAAAAAAATTAAGAGTGATCTTCATATTGTATGCCATTAGCTCTCTCTATTAATTAGTATTGTAGCATTTAAAAGCAGTTAGGTATTAAACTTTGACAGCGGGTTATGTAGACAATCCTTCAAAATTATCCTTCTTCCATGTATTTAAAAACAATGAATCTGATACAAAATTCTTTTAAAATCCTTTTGATGTCTCTATTGCATCTCCATTTAAGGTTTTTCCAGCTGGATGTTGTCCACATTCATGTTGCCCACATCCTGGTATGGGCCATGTGCCTGTGAGCGTTCGATCTGATCATATGTGGTGCAACAGTCATCCAAATTGAGCCCCTATAGTTGACCAGGAATAAAGAAAAGCATATAAAAATAAAGATAACATGTTTATTCAAGTATTACAAGTAGGATTTGGGAGATTGTACATAATCATAAAGTGAGAGGACTCATTTAAAGTTAACCTGATATATGTTTTCCTCTTCTTTCCTCATTTTCTTCTTCTCCATTTCACGGAGCTGTTTGGACTAAAAGGGAAATTCAGAATTTGGCAAAACTGTGAGAAACTATGAATTATGACAAACACTGA
This sequence comes from Siphamia tubifer, assembly GCA_020466265.1. Taxonomy (NCBI): domain Eukaryota; kingdom Metazoa; phylum Chordata; class Actinopteri; order Kurtiformes; family Apogonidae; genus Siphamia; species Siphamia tubifer. Next base: position 25,910,151 of record CM035798.1, read on the forward strand.
ATCATATGTGACAGGAACAGATATCCTAAAATAGAGCAGTCATGGATGTCATGTGCTGACAGGAAAGGCAAGTTAATACCATTATTGAGATATTTTGGAAGCCAGCCTGCTTGCTTAAGCAGCAGTGCTGTAAGAGGAAGTCAACAGTTAAGTGCAGTTTACAAATAGTGTTAATAAAATGACCTTGCAGAGAAGTGCAGTGGAAGGCACCATCACGCACAGCAAGAGTAACACACCCTCAACCATCAGGACGGCGTTTTTGGTACCTTCATTGAAGTTTATTACCTTCTGCAGTGGCTCTAGGCAAACAAACAAAATTAAGACATAAAACATAACTGAACACTTGTGCTTTTAGCTACTAACATACTTGTTTTTGTGGAAGAGTTCACAGAAAGAAAGAAAAAAAAACAGAAGTAATTGCAAATTAAAAGAGTTGGGTTAGCTGATTACTTACTGGGACTTATGAGATTTAGATTGATTTGTTACATAACTGCATTATTTATAAATAACCCAGTCTAGCATACAGTATGAAATAGGTGAATAAACAGTTGAAAGTATTGTTAGGTGGACTAATACAGGTTATCTCACATATAATCCCCCAGAGGAGTTTATGACCTGCGTTACATTTCCACATCTGCCATGTGCCTTTAATGAGATTATTGAACACAACACTTCTAAACTTACATCAGTCTGTTGCAATGTGATCTTATCGCTGTTCTTTGTATTTAGTAGCCGGGCAGCATACATTATGTAGCCGTTCTGATGATGTAAAGATAAACTAAGCTTTGATATGCAAGGATGGTGGCACACATTTCTAGACTAGGGTTAACAGGATTTATGGCTTATGAGGTGTTATCCCTATTTAGCGCTCACTTGATTCCATCTCTCCCTGTAACAAACACATGCTCGTCTGCTCTAGAACACTATAAACCTTTTTTAAAACTTTATTTAATAAAGTATGATTAGCGTTATTTTAACTGTATAACCCTCAAAGATCTGTGTGCATTGACAGATGCATGATTTTACTATATAAATACTCACATAAAAAACACAAACTATTGAATATTTGTATTAGTTATTTGTCATTTTTATCAAATTAAAGTGTCATATTGTCATATTCTGTGACTGTGCAGCCATGACTGATGCACATATATAGTTTATTTTCTGAACATTTCTTAATAGTATTATGCAATTCTCAGAAAAAAAATATCTAAAGTGTCCAACCTTGCAGGAAATAAAAATGAGAATATATTTACAAAAACTCAAATGACAGGGGAATGCTATTTTTAAGCACTTTATGTTGTTATATTTATGTTAAACTCAGTAAGGAAATGATTTGAAAGATGGTTAAATAGCATATTTTGTAAGTATGCATGATAATTCATCAAGATAATGTATTACATTGTTTTAAAATGCACAGATTGATGTCAGTAATGCAGACTGAATTCTAACAAACTTAGCTGTATTCCACTCAGCACATATTTATTACACCTACAGACTTGCAGATTACTTACTGTAAACCCGCAGGTAGGTGCCATGTGTGAAGATTTTACTGTCATTGATCCAGCACCGGTACATCCCGCAGTCATCCATTGTAACCTGTGTAAATGTTAGGTTACTACAGACTTTTCCGTCCCTTATAGTCATATCATTTATCACTATTCCGTCTGATTGGTGCACTCTGTGTAAAGTCTTGTGCTGGTTGTCTTTCGAAACAGTTCTGAACCAAGTGCAGTTTCTTTGTATTTTGATGGGTTGGTAGCAGCACAGCAGCGTAGCTCGGTGGGAGACCTGCACCTTGAGTGAAGGCCTGTCTGCCTCCAAAATCACCTCACACTGAGCAATAAGCACTGTGAAAGAAGCAACAGTCACATGGTATATTGTTAACTAAATAATTTAAAAACTGATCAGTGGTTGTGGGATGGATTGTACCAACATCAGTTAATCATCACATTATGACAAGTGATACTTAATGTTAATAATGTTGAGTATTACATTGAAATGGCATGCTTCAAAGGGTGGAATAAATTAGGCAACAAGTGAACTTTTGGACCTAGAAGATGATGCTATTGAAACAGCAAAATAGGTAAAAGGGCCATATTGTGATGTCATCTCCCAACGTTCTGGTCAAGATACGTGTTGATTTTGTAATTTCAGTGTTTATTTGACTACAGTATCTATAACAGAGGTGTCAAAACCATTTTAGTTCAGGAGTCACCGTCAGCCCAATATGGTCTGAAATGGGCCTAACAGTGAAAAAAAGCAAAATTACATTATGTTATGGTTTACATCTACAATGTTGTCTTAAAAATCTAAATGACATGAACAACTTGAAATGTCTTAAGAAAAAAAGAAACAAAATAAAAATAAGTGCATTTTAACAATATTCTGCATCAGTTTATCATTTACACACGTGCATTACAACTTACATTACAATTACAAACACACAAAATATTTAATAATGGGCAGAATATTGGTAAAATTATATGTACTTCTCTTAAGACATTTCAGGTTGTTCATATGTATTCAGGTTATTCACATTTTTTTAAAGGATAATTTATTAACAAAGACTTTCGTGGAATTTTCCCTTTTTTTTGCACTAAAAAAGAAAAAGCCATTTAAAGATTGTGATCGCATTTTACTGGTTTAGGCCGATTGAGATCTAATTGTTCTGTATGTCAAACCCGAATTCCTCATTGACAAGCCTATTTTGGCCCCCAGGCCTTATGTTTGACAACTGTGACACAGCGAACTTTGGTAATTTTGCTATGTCAGTTCCTAGCCGGGTTATTACAGCATAAAAACACAGCATAAAAACTATACACAATCATAACAATGCATAATTCAATGGCAATAAAATACATTTCTTCTTCTAAATCCACTTTTGGGTGATTCTGGTCAGTATTCAGGTTGAGTTCTGAAGCCAAAGAGGTGTCCAGTGTCTCCAGTGCTTAGTGTCAATATCAATATAATATAAGAAAGGAGAACCTCATTTCAAACAAACATTATAACTTCCAGGACTTCAGAGATCAGCTGCCCAGTAACACAGTTTGAGCTGTTGTGGAGTCAGCGGACACAATATTCACTAGGTTGTAATTATGTTATGCTCCCACACTTGCTTAAGTGGGTTTTTCCTTAGACCATTTTTTGTAGGAAGTCACCACAGCAGACCAGGAACCTGCATGCTTGCTTATAATGTGTCCTTTGTAAAAGTGGCTTAGCTCGTTCTACTGCCATTGTTGTTGCTTCTAACCAGAGGTGGAACAAATACTGACGTTCTATACTTAAATAGAAATACAATTACATGTGTGGAAAAAAATACTCGTGTAAAAGCAAAAGTATTAATTCAACTCCTTCACTTAACAATAAAAAAGTACAACTTCTGAATTGTAATAAAGTACAAAAGTAAGAGCAGGGTTTTTTGGTTTTTTTTTTGCCATGAATGAAACAATACTTATTCAGTTTCATAATTCCACAGTGAATGGTACTGACCAGAATTCTGCACAAAGTTTGGTACCTGACAGATAATCTGCAAAACATATGGGGATGGGTAATTTAAAAGGAATAAAGAAAAAAAAAATTGGAAAGTTTGAAAAAAGTGGACGTGTGCAGGACTGACCCTGTGCTGCTTCTCTCCTTCACCGATTTTCCCCTGAAGTCACCTTTTTTTTTTTTTTTAAACGTTGTTTGTTATCTGGTGGGGTGGCCGTGGCTCAGTTCATAGAGTGGGTTGCCCAATGACCGAGAGGTTGGCAGTTCGTGTCCTGACTCTGGCCTTGGGCAAAACAGCCAACCCTGACTTCGGCCCCCACTAAGACTGACAGAACCTTAGAAACCTACTGGTGTATGAGTGTGTGTGTGTGAATGGGTGAATGTGAAGCTAATGTAAAGCGCTTTGAGCACCATGAAAGTGGAAAAGCACTATACACGTACAGAAAATTTGAAAAAGTAACAAGCTTATTCTGAGAATGTAAGGAGTATAAAGTACAGATATTTATGAAAAAATGTAAGGAGTAAAAGTAAAACGTTTCCAAAAAAATAAATACTCAAGTAAAGTACAGATAAATTCTACTTCAGTACAGTAATGGAGTACTTCCTACCTCTGTTTTTAACATTAACATGGTTCATTATGTTATAGTTTATCAGTTAAGTGCCCAAGTGTTAAAGTGGAATAATAGCAACAACAAAAAATGACTCGGCACAGTATAACACAGTGGAGCAAGACAAAAAAAAACCAAAAAAACAACTTGACATAACAACCACCTGCTGTGACAGGATACATGGTTCATTGAAGCAGAACATAGAGGGTAAAAATAAAACAAATATGCAGAGCCATAAATGAATACACACTGCATATACGTATACTGACTGGACTACAGACATATACAAAATGATACATTTACACAAAAATCAGTAACATCAATGGAAGTACTAACACTTTAAACTAGATAAATGAATATAAAATAGAACCCATATATCACTGTGTTCTAAAAGGAGTTTCAACTCACCAAAAACGCTGCAGAGGAGAAACACATTGACTGCCCCCATTCTCTTCATTAATGTTTGACCCAAAAAATGTGTTTTAAAAAGACAACGAAATGACAAACAAGTCTCACAGCAGCACAGATGCAAGTCTTCACTGCTGTCATTTGTTTCTGTCAGAAAGGATGTACGCTCCACTGATTTTGACCAGGCCCACATTTGCATAAAAGAGTGCAGCATTCAGAAATGGTTTTTACTTTATAAGGCAAGATTATTTCTAAAACATATAAAAGAGATGTACAAAGGCATGATGAGATTCAGAAAATAAACATGGCAACTTGTCTTATTGTCAATTCTTAATGCAGCACCGCTATTCATTAAAAAAACAAAAAAAAACGTCCGGTATGAAAAGACGAAACAGGAATTTATTTCCCCAATTTATTTAAAAAATGAAGAATTAAAAAACAGAACGTACCACAATTTTCCTTAAGTGTACATCATGAAAGAGCCTCTTGCACAATAAAATCAAAACCCAAATACACAGTATAGTTCTTGCATATTCATTGTTTATACATAGACAAAGTGGCAGAAGCTTGTATGACAATGAGCAGTGCCTTTTCTACAAAAACAAAAACAAATAAAAACAAAAACAAAAAAAAAAACAGGCCACTGGCTGGCAGAGTTGGTGGAGGGCTCAAATCCTATTGCTGTAATGACGATGGACTAAAGAAACTGTGTCTAGCGTGTATGAAAAGCTACTCCAGAGTGCAGAATATAAGAGGATAACTTAAATCAATACATAAAACATATTATTATGAGTGAAACCAACCAAAAACCTGGGAAAAGCTGTCTAAAAAAAAAAGAAGAAAGAAAGAAAAAAAACCTGATCGTGATGGTGTTTTTTTTTGACTTGCGAGCCCTTAATGAAGCAAACAACCTTCTCGTCAGAACAAGGCACCACTCCATAAATACATTTTCTATACATCTAGTTATATAGAATACATGAGGAAAAGCAGCTGAAGGCGAGAGAGCGAGAAACGCCGGCAGCAGTCGATCACCCAGTGAACTTCATGCTGGTCTTCACTGTAAATCTAAAACTATCCGTATCTTGAATCATCTTAATATCCAAACAAAGCCATTTTACATATTAAGTCACAAAGTGTGTCTGTGGAATATTCAGTTCACTTAAGTTTGGACAACTTACAGGCTAGTTCCGTCTCTCTCACCTTTTAGAGCCAAATGCATAGTATATCATAATTACAAAAAGCATCTCTTAAAAATAATGGGAAAAAAAAAAAAATGAACAGACCTCCCCAATTTGTTTAAGGAAATACACAACGACATGTGGTGAAACTGTGCGATGGGAAAGGTGATCGTGCTATTACAAGAACTGAGGGTGTTATACGACATTTATGAAACCGAAACAAAACAAAAACCTCTATGTTTTTCTTCCCTCAAGCTAATGTTAATGTACAAATTCTATAGGAAGACACAGGGAGACATGACAGTAACTCCAACACAAACTGGAAAAATGCCATGTGACCTTTGTAATTTTGCATAATGTCATATGAGAATGCTCGTCAGGAAGTGACTGTGATTACAGTACTGGTAACACCAACAGTTTTCCTTCCTCCACAGCCTCAGCCTGGCCTGTGGAACTTCATCCCACTCCATTGTCTTTGCTACCTTTTTCCTTTTTGTCCTTGTTGCTGTTGGAACAGGTCCCATGTGTTCAGTTTTAGTACCCGAGGCGTGAACGGTGCTGTGTTTGGTCTCCAGTCTTCTATATAGGTCAGAGCGTTACAGCTGTTGCAGACCAGTCAACTTTTACCCACACAGAACAAGCCATTGCAACAATTTGCTATTACTTGTCAGCTTGTATATGTTAGTAGATTCTATTTGGCTTTATTTGGGTTGCAAGACAATCTTAATATTCTTCATTTTTGTATTAGCTTGTTACATTCATCAGATTATTATTTCATTTTTGCAATTTGGGGAGATAAAAAGCAGCTTGTGTCTGCCTGTCGACTGTCGCCATCACTCCTTCGTGCATCAGCATTAAAATGCTCATATACAGATAAGGCATGTCATAAGAATATTACAACTTGCATGAGGATCTAACGGTACTTTGTCATGTCTTTGGTCCTGTGTGCACCGCCACAGTTATGCCACTACTTTAGAAGTGAAATCATCTTATTTATAATTACAATCAGCTGGTGAATAAAACACAAACATGAGATAAATATTGCTAGAAGGGGAGATTAGGTCAGTTTTGCTAATATCATGGGGGTCTAATGCTCTATAATACAATTTATGATCCCGTACCGAGTCCAGTTTTCAGATCAGGAGCTGTGAACTGAAGGATGACACAGCAGAAATGACACATTTTTATCGCACTGGGCCATCTGTGTGCGTGTGTGTGTGTGTGTGTGTGTGTGTATTCACGTTGTAGCTCTACATTTCACTTCTACAGTGAGTGCAAATCGGGAGTTTTTTTTGTGATTTGTTTTTTTTTTGTTTTGTTTCCTCTACACATCATCTCATGTCCAACCACTAAAGCATCAACAGCCTCTAAACTCCTTACCTCATGTCACTCTCTAACTTCATCTCATCTACATGTTCCATGTTTCACTTCCGCTTCCACGTTACATTACAATCATTAATGGCCCAGCGCTTTTTTGAACAGTGCGCTAAAACTCACTCAGCCACTCACTGACCGAACAGGACTCGAGAGGAATAAATAAAAGCAGTAAATACAAACACGTCTCCATTATTAACAGCATGATTAGCTATTGTGCCACTATTTATAAATGCTTCTATGTGACCTAATTACAGTAACAACCCTCCAAACAAACAAGAAAGTTCTTAATTAAAAAAAAGTTTGTAACACACATACACACACTTTACTGCATGCAACTTTCCATTCAGGAGCAAAACCTGTAATGAATGTAAAGTTACAGTAATATATTGTGTACAAAAAAAAAAAAAAAAAAAAAACAGTGCTAGGAAACTAAGTGGGTTGAAATAATTTCATTAGAAAAAAAAAAGTGCATGTCTGTTTTACTTTGGCATAGAGTAGAAGTAACACTATAGATCAGCAGTAGTTTTTCAATATGTCTTCAAAAGCTACATTGGCATTCTCCTTAACAGTGCATCTGCAGGCAGTAATGTCAATTGCCTTTGCTGGCGTGCTTATGTCTAGTATGCGTATGTGTGTTACAGAAAATCGCAATCTCTACATTTTGTTAGGCAGCATCACATATAGGCACAGCAAATATTGCTTCATTTTTTTGGCACCTCTCTGCAAAAAAACAACCTCCCACTTAAAAGTAGGATGTCTGTCTCTCTTTTTTCCCCCATTACTTTGCATGTCTTCTTCTTTTCTACCAAGCACGTATACAAACAGACACATATGCACAAGCACACATCTCCCATGTTCCATCACTGAACCACCACTGCACCGTGCACAAAGCCCATCCCCCTTCCCACCTTCTACCCTCCTCTTCTTCTTCCTCTGCAAGCGGAACACACTTCCTGCCATTCTGCAACCAAGGGGTCCAGGTCTGACTGATGAGGGTTTAGGACATTTCCATGTGGGCCTCTGAAAGTCACTCTCGCACTTCAAACCAGCACTGGGACAGCTCTAGACAGAGAACAAGTTTCCATATTTAGTTAGGATGTGGACGTTCAATGACAATTTATTAGCAATCAGTTAAAAGAAGAGGAGCTGAAATGGATGATGTCATGTGCAGTGTTGTGTGTAACAACTTAAAAAGTAATGTGTTACTGTAATGCAACTACTTTTTTTGAGTAAAAGTAGAATCACTTGTTACTACTGAAATTTTGGTAATAAAAAATAGTTTATTTTTTCAATTCAGCATGGTAGTTTTCTTAGGGACAGATTTGACAAGAGTTCCAGAGAATTTTTCCCCTACATTTTTGGTGCCCTAATAATTATGTGCATTCTCCAAGCCATCCGGCATGTTCTTCACATTGTTCTAGATGTAAACATCTGGTAGTGAGACAGCTGCACCTGTACAACAGTAACAGGCTGTAATTTCACTGGGTAACTAAACAAGAGTTGGACAAAAAAAAAATTATAAGCTCTTCTGTATGTTGCGTTCTCCTATATGTCCATTAAATATACGGCGTCTCTGTTATTTCATATTGTTTGACAGGGCTTAGTGGTGGTGTTGAAGCCTGTAATAGTCCAATGTTTTCTTGTTAAGTGCTCTGTTTATGACATTTTTATAACAAAGAACACAAAAGAAATACCTGTTATGTCCTCTCTATAGAACTGTGTGCAGCCCTACACATTTAAGAACAGATATGTGGTTCTGCCAAACGTTGAGCAACATAACGGTAACGTTAAAGTAACAAGTAACATAAAAAGGTACTTTCGACACAGGACAACTAAGTAATGTAATGGATTACTTTTTGAAAGAAGTACTAAGCAAGAATGACTTTTAAAAAGTAACTTCCCCAACACTGATCATGTGTTAGACGCTGTAACATAACTGTCTACAACTAAATGAAGGAATCCAATAACTATCAGATAAGTACTACAGAATAGAACTTAAGTTTCTGCACATGGATATTAATTATAATCAATGCAAAGCAATCAATTGAATTATTCATTTTGTTTATGCTACAATAATATACATAGTTCCAACTCTAGATTCTAAAAAAAAAAAACATTTCTGTAATGGACACCAATAAGACCACTATAATCAATTTAGCCAAATTGTTGATTGCTATGTTATTAAGTGGGATAAAACAACAGTGGGGTTGGTCATCATGATGAAATTAACTTTTTCATGGTGATTCTAGATCCTCTGCCCTGGATTAACATATTGGGATCGGGAGTAATCCCTTTAGGTTAATGTCAATTGACATGAAAAAAGTTTTACACACATAATTAGCCTGAAATGAAGAAGAAAAACAACATTTTTAAATTTCTATTTGATCTCCGGTAGTTTTAAATTTGGTCAGTAGTTTGATAGATTCCAACTTTATTCATAGTCTTTGAATAACTTGTTATTTTGACCTTTGATGCATTTAACAATAAGACCTGAAAAATGTAACCAAACAAAAACACACACAAAAAAGACAGCCAACCACAGCCCAGTATTATTTTACTACCCTGTTTATGACACTCTTGGAAACATATCAAGTCACCTGATGCCTTATGCAGGGCAAAAATACACATCACGAAATATGAAACTGCAGTAGCTGATGCTGCTACACAGTGTTTGGGATTGTTCTTGCACAGTTCCCATAGGTTACAAGTTACATTTTAGACTTTATAATACCCTTTTACGACTACTTACAACTGAATTTAATACCTATTTCACAGTCCATTTTACAGCCATACTGCCAAAAATGTCACTTTATTTACTCCAGTGCATCAATTCCCACCATTCTTTGTAATTTCTCATTGGGGGGCTAAACGTTAGCGATAATTTAATAAATTTCTCTATAAATTTTTGGGTTGGAAGAGATGGAACCGAGTAGAATAACTTTCTTTCCAGCTTAAACCCATTACAGGGAACACATTAATGACAACATAACTTAATGTTACTTACTACGATATAAAATGTATCACTTTTTAAAAGACTTTTTTCAGGTATTAAATGTAGATTTGTAAATGTAAGACTTAAGACCCAGCGGGAACCCTGTGTTTTGCTTCTTTCTTATTTCCTAACACTTTTATGTCAGGGAAACAAATCAAATTTAACTGTTTTATAATGAGCACCAATGCAAATAATACAACTTTTACTACAATATTAGGCACTGGTATTCGTAAATACAGTCTAAAAGGTCCATCTTGATGGGTGTCCAAGAAATCAGTGCATTGCTACAAAAAAATATTTATTCCAACCAGAGACAAATGAATGGATTGAGTCGTTACACAGTTCATGCTTATTAGTTTCCTACTAGGTAGATTATCCAACTAACAGATGAGCTTTCTAATGTGGTTTCCAGACTCTTCTGACAGACATGCGCCACTTTTATTTTGATTGGAATGTTATTCTGATTATTAGTGAAATATTACAGACAATGAAGACACAGTTATTGATTATGTATGCAATGAGTGTATCAGTCTGAGCATCACTTTATAATATCTGACTCGGCTGCCTCACCTAGTGGCCAGCAGGTGGCATGATGGCATTTTAATGGAAGTCCCCCCCCTCCAGTGAGAACTTGGAAAGGGCCTCCTGCAGCTTGTGATGCTCTTCTTCTATAGCCTATGACACACACAAAATCAATATCACCTTAGGAACTGAAGACAGACAAATACACACCCCACCCCCACCCCACAGACACACATTTCAACCACCTCCTCTTAACATCCTCTCTTCGTCTCCCTCGCCGCTCCTCTGACACATCCCATTGCAAGCACTGGACATAATAGCCATTTTCAGAGAAGTCCAATTTCACAAAGCAATTTTCAGCAAAAGCAATAACAGCTGTGGTTAAATGGTTTTCTATTCTCTAGTTTCTCTTTTGTGCCATTTTGGCCCCATTTGTCCAAAGTATAGCACAGCTTGATCCTTACTTAAGTTATCCTCAGTGAAATCCTCAATGCCCAGCTCTGCTTCAGTTTCCAGTCTGATCTTCTTGTCTTTTGTTCCGTCTCTTATCTCTATCGGTCTTCGTCATGGCTTCTCCCCTCACAGTTTTTCCTCTGTATTCTCATGTCTGTACATCTCTGTTCACCTTTCCTCACCTGGAGTCTCTTTAGCTGTTCCTCCAGACTGTGGAGCCTCCTACACACTTCCTCCATCCTCTCCGGGGACAACACCAGGGGTGCACTGATGCTCTCCTCGTCTCCCTTCAGCCCTGTGACGGTCTCATTATCCTCCTCTGCTCCTGCGTTTGTGCTTTGATTTTCTTCTGTGGAAAATCAGTTTGGTGTTTAGTACATTTGTAGAGTAGGAATGGTAGATTCATATTTTGGGCCACTTGTTCCCAGTCAGAATTATTTCAGATTACTGGTGGATCTGCTTAGTGTTACTTTAGTTTGTCGCATTTATTTATTATTTATTCATGACATCTGCTGGTCTTGATTTGGTAGCATGTGTTCCATATTTGCACATTTAAGTGATTTTTGTGTGACTTGTGTTCTGTTCTCTGAAAATTGTTGTTGTGCTTTTAAGCTGACATTTTTATCGTTACCGGGATGTGTAACATGTAGCATAGCAACACCATGGCAACACTGATGGAACCATTTTACAGATAGAACTAGGTTTTAACACCAGTTACATTTTGATTCCTATGACTTTCGGTATTTCTCTGTGTTTAGGCTCATAATGTCTCACTAAAAGCTGAAAGGAAAAGAAGAATATGTCCAAACTTGTGTGTTAATAAGAAGCTTGTTTTTGTCCGTTTTGTCCAAGGAAACAGTCATTTGGTGCCCGCAGTTACCTATAATAGTCCGTACCGTGACCTTGATATACAGGACTTAGGTTGTTTTTTCAGCCAAACCCCTTCTCTAGTAATGCCAGCTTTTTCTATTGTGTTTCATTATGTTTTTTGTTCCTACATGGACCACAACATTATTAATTAACCAAGAATCACTTTCATATATAGAAGTTTGTGTTGCCTTCATGCTAATTTCCTCTCATTTGTGCACAAATGAAAACCACTAAGACCATAAAGAATGATACTTGTGTCAACACAGAAAGAAAAAGACCCTAATAAGAAATTAAAGCTATTTTTCTGTGATTGCATTGTATAACTGTAGTGGTGTGGATAGGTTAGTGGTCACGCATCACAGTACGCAAGCTTAATATTCAAAATATGAATGAATTAGGTCTCTTCTGGATTGCTTAAATGACTCCATTTTATGTGCTTCTCTGCAAAAATGTTATCTAATTTAAAGCTTATTGGAAAAATCTGATCTGATTTAATTATAAAAGTCAAGCATGTGTAAATTCTCATTTACTCACGTCATCATTCATCCTTAGGTTGTTTTCAAAGTTCAATGACTGGTTTTTGTTCATCAAAAACAAGTCAATAACTTTTTGACATACTAGGCTTAGTTCATTTATTCATTCATTATCTGAACCCACTATCCTCACTACGGTCACTGGAGCTGATCCCAGCTACCTCTGGGTAAAAGCGGGGTACACCCTGGTCCACCTTCGGGCTCACATATAGAGACAAACGACCAATCGCTCTCACATTCACACCTATGGGCAATTTAGATTAACTGATTAACCTATCAAGAGGCTTAGTTGTTATACATTTTAATGTAGATATTTTACACCAGGGGTCTCAAACATGTGGCCCAGGGGCCAAAAGCGGCCCATCAAAGTAAAGTCATTCCATTCAAGGCTGTGGAAGAGCCTTCACATACAGGCCAATATGATCTACAGTCAAATAATAACAGAATACCCTCTGAAAAAGAATGACTGATGTGAAAAATATATTTATATATTACATTATGCCAACAACTAATGACAACTTGAAATATGTGTCTTGGTTTTGGTGCAAAAATTTACACTAAATTATGAAAATATTTCCATTTCCAAACTGTCCTATGAAAATGTGAGAAAACTAATGCATATGTAGAAATAACATGAGGCATAATGCTGTTAAAATTGCACTTATTTTTCCTCAAGCAAGTTCAGCTTTTTTGGGTGATTCACATAATTTTTGTTTGGATGGTTTATAAAAGTACATATTTACCTCATTTAATAGGTTGTTTGGTTTTTTTGCACTAAAACAACGATTTTGAGGAAGGGTTAGGTATTAGATTATTATTTAACTGGTCTGAGACCCCTGTTTTAGACACTATAGATTTAAGCAACATAAGGTTCTGTACAAAGTAAGGTAAAATCAATATTGAGTATGGCTTAAAAAGTTAAAAACACCAGCCTACCTGTTGACTGACAGGTATCCATTTCTTGACCTGGCCTTTCCGATTGGTCCTCTCTGGTTTTATCTTCAGGATGTGAGTCTTCTGACAGACTGATACTGCCAACTAACAGCCGTTTCAGGGACATAACTAAAAGGAAAAAAACACAGATTCAGCAGTTTCCCTCGAAAGAAAGGCCACCTACTGTCAAAGAATGAAAACTTAAAAAAATAATACACAAAAAAAAAATCTAAGGATGACCCCAAATCACCTTCATCCAAAGCACTGTTGGCCACCTTCTGTTGATAACTGTTTGAGTGGGCTATCAAGTCGAAGCCTTTGTCTGACAGGAAATCAATCAGCGAGTGCCTGGGGTCTGCAGGTTTCTCATCCGTCAAGCTGTCTTTATCTCGATCTATGGACAGACACAAAGCAAAAAGTTTGACTCAAGTCTTCAGTAAATGTATAACAATAACCATTTTGTGCCAATTCGACTGATAAAGTGTTGCCATCTCACCACCACTGCTTTTCAAACTGCCATTTTCTGTCGGGCTCAAAGGTGGAGGCAGCCTGAAAAAGAGGAAAATGGAAGAAGAAATTCGATATTTTCATATATGTGAACTTTGGCATGCAATCAAACATGCAGTTAATACTTACGCGGAAGGACTAAAAGGAGGTCCCCCACCTCCAGGAGGCAGCGACAGCCTCATGGGTGCTCCGCTCTTCTTCAGATCATCCACTGCTTCCTTTATCACTTCAGTCCAGCTTTTGACAAAAACATACAAAAATATGGTTACAATACATTGGATCCAAAGCAAACACAGTTGTATTCTTTCTCTTTCACACTTACATTTTCCTCTCACCGACGGATTGAGCTACGAGTTCATAGATCTGAGCCCCGCTGTCCCAAGTAAAGATCACATAGAAAGCCTTTCGATCTGCAAAAACACCAGATGGGAGGTTTCGTCTCATTCAAACAATGACCAGTGTTGTTTGTCTTTACATTTCTGTGTACAACTAACCCAGTGGTTCAACATTTTTTTTGGCTCCTGACACCATCTTAACATCTCAAATTTGAGACATTCAAAACTGAGCCTTTTCTTAGCTAAAATTAATTTGTTTTTGATCATGTAATAATTTCATATACTACGTAGCAAATGAACAATTTTAGATTGCATTTAGTCTATATAATATATATTATGATAAACCGTGAACTAACCTGTGGCCACCTCACGTAGGAACACAGAGTCCAGCTTGATGATAGGGCTCAGCATCTGTTTGCCTTCCTGTACAGCAATGTTACTCTTGCTCTGGCATTTGAGGACCATCTTATCATCCAGCCTCTGTAGCAGCACCAGCAGGTCCCCGAGTAACACACACTGCACCTCTGTCAAGGACCCAAGGAAAGGCAGCATGGAGAGGATTGGAAGAGAAATCAGACAAAATTAGAAAAAAGAAAATTAACAGGACCTCACCAAGTTTCAAGAATGTTAATTGTTACTTATTCTAACTCAATAGTCTTCATCACTAGGAAGTGAATAAGTTTTGTTACACAGAACAACATGATGTTTGCAATTTGGGCACAAAGAGAGTGGATTATACTCTTATCTCTAAATGGGAGTTGAAGACTGATGTGTACCACCAGTACTTTGTTTCAATTGAATAGAGCATCGTTGAAGTTCTTAGAGTATAAAAGTGACCTTTAACCACCCACGATTTGTATGTATGTGCAGTATGTATTAGGGCATTAACAGAAATGTCGATTAGTTGACTAGTCGACCCCCGTAGCATAAGTCAACTTCAATTTGGAGAAGTTGACAAGTCGCATTTTATTCTTTCTCTCCCTCGGTGCATAAACACAGACCAGTCAGACCTGAACCAGAGGAGACATGGCTGCTGCAGGTAGAAAGAGGGGTGGTCCGTAGAGGATGAGTAGACAATGTATGATTTACCCCCCCCCTTCCTTTTTTTTTTTTTGTTTTTATTTAGCTTTATATTATTAACTTTGTGAATCAGAGATTTAACAGTTTGTCTGTCTGTGTGTGTGAGCACATTTCCTCTCTTCTCTAGAGTCGCCAATTCTTGACGGATCGTTCTGAACTTTGGCATGTAGAAGGAAAGGAATACAAGGATGAAGCAGACTGAATTTCAGCCGAATCGACTCACTACTTCCGGTCTGACGCCATATTGAATTCTCGTGTCGGCACAGCAGAGATTTGCCGTTTTCAACATGTATTGGTGATTTAACATCATAATGACTGATAATGATGTCGTGATTTGACAAGATCGCAGCTTTCATATGATTCACGAAATTACCATGCTCTGCGTGGCTTTCTAGTATGTGTGTTTCTTTCTCTCAGTGGTGGGGGAGAGGGGCTATGATTGCATGAGAGGGGGGGTTGGTGGGGAAACCTTCCTTATGTTCACATAATGTATGTGATTAAGGAGGAACGTTAATACAAAAGAACATCAATATGCTTGTCCATGAGGATCCTGTAAATGTAATACAAGAGACAATATATAAATGTTGAAGGTCATCAATGAAGTCAATTAAAAAAATAATGTGTCACAAAAAAACATTCTAGATATTGAATACACTTCATTACATGGGAACTTTTTATGTGGTAAAAAATAAATTTTCTGTTGCATTATCTGTGTTGGATTTCTCTCTTGTGTCGATTCTCTTGTCTGGATACTGATAGTGATACACTAAAGATACTAAGGAGACTATTTGCCTTGCATTGTATTCCATGTCCTTTGTGTGGAAAAAGTATTTGCTCAAACATGTATTTTGTGATTTAACATGTTTTGTATGTCATTACCAATAGCCTTTTCCTTTGTAACTTTCCAAGTCAGCGGGCCTTCATAAAGCATCTTCTTTTGAGTCAGGTCTATGTTCTGGTGAAAACAAAGGGAGAATAATGAAAGATTATATTTGGGAGCAAAAATGTACAAACAATCTGTACATATAATAGTGAGAGCAAACAAACCTCTGATAGAACTTTACCTTATATTCAGTATAAAGCTCATTGCTGGGTTTGAGGCCTGACGTGTCCAGTTTGCGCTGGTATTCCTTCAAAGTCTGGGAACAGATTAGGGGTTCAGACAGAGGACAGACAGAATGACTCTGGAATAAAAGCAGTCTAACAACCAGAGACCTTCAGAGGTCTCAAAATTAATTCACTACATTCAATTGGTGCTCAATCACTGCACAACAGTGTGTTGAGTGATGGGTTGTGTGTTTCTCACCAATAGGTTCTCCATCACTTTGACCTCCTCATTGACATGGTTGAGGATCCTTCTGCAGCATTCTGCGCTCTGCTGAATCCTCTCCTTCTCTGTCAGGTCCTCTGTGGAGAGAAAGAAAACACACAGTTGAGGAAAATACAGCTTTTACACCAGGGAAAAAACAAACGCCATAAATCATGACTGTACACAAGAACCTTTGACAGACAGTAATGGATTGATCAAATGTTTGGCTGCAGTGCTTAAGTTGGTTGTGCAAACTGACTGCATTTATGCTTTGTTCCCTGGTGTACTAGTACAAACAGTTAAAACATCATCTGTGCTTGAATGTGAAAATACAGAACTCCTCTGTGTGTCTCCAGAAATAATACACATTGTTTTTCATATGTCTTTCATACTTTTCAAACTTTGATAGTAGCTTATAAAATGTTGATAAACATGTACTACATTAGTCAACTACTAGTGCATACAATTTTTTTTTCTTTTTGTACAAACTACTGCAGAAACATGTGATATATTTTTTTCTTAAGTTAAAGCTATTAGGGTCTTCTATAATTCAGAGTTGGTCTCCATCAAACCTAACTAGAAGGCTTTCTTCTCATCTAATGGTTGTGCAGTTGATTTTCTCTGCCAGTTTTATTTCTACATGTGTTAAAGAATGCTTATTTACCATCTTGCTAGCTTTTCTGAATTTTTGTAAACATATAAATTCATAATAATGGTCAAAATGCAAGGGAATTCAGTTTTTTTAACATTAAAAAGTTAATATATGGGGGTCTGGGGTGTTTATATAAAACACCCCAGATATGCACCTTAGATTTCCACAAATGTAGGGGGTACACTGTAATTTTTGCATGTACATTGTGCGATTTTTTTTTAGGAAGTTTATTAGGGAACTAATGAACTAATGAACAGTCAGCAATCTCAGAAATCGGAAATGTCCCATAAGGGGGGGTATGTGGGTTTATGGGGCCAAGCATTTGTGTATCCAGTGGATAAAGGTTAGAAGTTATGAAAATTTCACATAAGATCCACTGTATAAGAGAGGAATAGAACCCAGGAGTTGGATGTTGAAAGTATGTAAAGTTTCACTTTCATTTCACATCAGTGTTAGTTACGTTAGTTATGGACTACAGACCCTGTGTATAACAGTTGCACCCCCCAATTTTAACAAATTTCATCCTGGTTATTAATATTGGCAGTGTTGCAATCAAAGCGTGTTAGATACATACACACCTGTGTTTTTGGCAATGTTCTCCAGCAGCAGTGGGTATTTGGTCAGTCTCTGCATCTCTATGGGAATGATGTCCTTAAGCTGCAGCCTACGGCATTGGGGTTTACTCTCTGCCTCCTGACAGTGAGACAAATACACATGTTTGAATAAATGCAATTTTGTGAACTTTAGAATACATCTATGTCCAGACACATTCAGGTGTTCTAGTGTAAGTGTATAATACCAGTATGAAGGAGTTAAAGCGTGGTTCTTTCCTCTGCCTGCTCTTAATTTGGTCCAAGGCCCATGACTGGTGACTGCAGAACCGAGCAGTCAGTTTCTGGAACCACTCCCCCTCTGTGCCACCAAACTGTAAAACACACAGACTTAATCAAGTCTCACAGTCATTTTCAAGTCACCAGAGGTTTAAAAAAAAAAATAAAAAAAATGAATAAAGGGGGTTGAACAATGGATGTTGGGAGAAAACAAATACAACACAAGATTAAGATCATATTTGCTCACCCTGTTGAGCACTGTGGTGCTGATGGATTTGACTATGTAGCCATCCTCCAAACGCAGCTTCTTTAGATTCTCATAGAAACAATCTAGATTCAGATTCAAACAAATAACATGCAGTTAAGAGTTTGAAACGACAGCCAGCATCTTCTTCTATGATAAAACAATGACCAAAGTAGCAACTGATAAGAACTATGAGACCAAATGAGATTAAATGAATATCTAATGTTATGAGTAGGCCTGTAATGATACACAAAAGTTTCAATTTGGTATATTTTTGGTTTTGAAAGCCAAGGTTGTTGGTTTTTTTCTTGGTTCGGTTTGGTAAGAAAGAAAACTCCTCAAAATGTCTTTAATGCAGTTTTTTCCCTGAATTTGTATAGACAATATAATGTAGAAAAAAAGGAATAATATTTCTTAGCTTGGACCTAATAATTCTGCTGCTAGAAATCAAAAATATTACTAAATGCATTTTAAACATTAGTATTTTCCCTTAAAGGTAGTTTCGAACAAAACAAAAATTAAACCACAGTTTTAATACATAAAGATACAAATTCCACATGAAGTTCAATTTGTTTATTTTTTTTAACTACTGATCTACTTCCCTTTCTTTATCTATTACATTATGACTTACTGACAACAACTTACTGAGCAACATGTACAACCCACTTTTTTGTAATAAAAAGAGTATTAATAATAATAATAATAATAATAATAATAATAATAATAAAAACAACACTCACAGTGCATTTCAATGATCTCATCCAAGTTGGGGAAGATGGTAGCAAGTTCAGTGGAGGTCAGGAGTTCCTCTCTCTCCAAAGGCTTGGAGAAGACCATCTGAAGAACGCTTAGCATCCGCACGTGAGCATGTTCAGTTGCAAACAACTCTGAGAAAAGACGGCGACAGATTCCGGGTAAGAGAAGCTATTTAAAAGTGGAACTGTTTTCATATGGCATCATCTCTATTCCTCACCGTTAATGACCTCCTGCCTCTTGATTTCCTTCTTACTGAAGCTGGAGAGGGCGTCAGGGGAGGCCAGCTCCCTCCAGTTGGGCGGGTCCTGCTCAAACTCCAGGAGGCGTGGCTCCATCTCTTCCAGCTGTGGAGGTGGGCTAGTGGGGGAGGGTCCGGGCCCATCTGGAACTGCCACCATTCCATCAGGACTGGGGAGCAAAGGAAGCGTAAAACAGAGTCTGTTAGATTGGCTATTCCAAGCAAGTCCAAACCTTGTCCAGGAAGCTCTGGGGAACAAGTGGACACTGTTGGACATGAATAACTGTTGTTGTATCTCTTGAGCACTTGTTTGCTCAAAAGCAGGCATACCATTACTCCTGTCTGATCCTCCAAAATACGGCCCTGTTGATTATAACCCACTGAACATAACACACTGACAAGTACCTCACTTCAAATTAATCCATCGCACTCTCCGTGGACACAAGGGCTACTTTAACTGAATCAGTGTTTCTGCAGGTTTTTTTTTTACCAAGCTACATTTCAGACATTTTAGGACAATTATAGTAATTTTAAGGTTATTTCAGGTCCTGTCGTATTGGCGATAAACTTTAATAATGTTCCTGATGTGAATGCGTACCAATGATGGCAATGGCTGACATTTGTTAGTGTGTTTTTTTTCTCCAATGACTTCAATGTTTTTTTCTTTTCTTTCTGGTGTCCACTTTATTGCTTTTATGTCCCAATTTTCACAAAATCTAATCAAAATGTAAAAAAAAAAACCTGTTAAAATATTGCATGACCTTTTGTTACCTTTTTGAAGTGGTCATATTTTGCTAAACCTACTTTTATTAGTCAGTGGTTCATTTATTTGTGTATTTGGACCCTACCTAACAGTTCATAAAGTTTGAAATTGAACCCTTCAGGTGCTCCAAAGATATTTTCTATTCTTTCTGGAAAAAAAAAACCCAACTCAAATTGGTTTCTACAATCTGTTTCAAGTTGTTATGTTTTACAAGTGGTTATGTCACAACATTTGCACACATAATGTCAAAATTTCCAACAAACATTTCTCGGACAATGACATAATTGCGTGTGAGCAGCATAATTGTCACTTCACACAGATTACTTAAAACATTCTGTTGTTAATGAACACAAGTGGGCAGAATGGGGCAGAGCAGCACAGCCAGCAACCTGGAAGGGGTGGGGTGTGAAGTGGGTCATTTGCATATAATGGGCCAGTGCTCAAAATACATTTTCTGATAACATTATTTAGAAATAAGTTTGAAGATGGTCCTGTTGAGTTGAATTAATGAAGAATTCAGACCCAAGCATAGCATTTGCAGTCTATGTAGACCACAGGAAAATGTTTTAATATCCATAATTCCATTTAGAAAAGTAAAATAGCACTCACTACTGAAATCTACTAAAATAACTATTTTAAACATTTTACAGACCTGCAGACACTAAGAAGAGATGCTTGTCAGATTGCCAGAGATTCAACTTCATTGTCTTGTACCTGCAAGCTTTGTTCTAATTAATCAGGTGAATCGCCTTATCTGGTTTTGAAAATGTACAGCTACAGTAGACAGAAATCAAAAGACGAAATACCAGGATATTCCTCCTGTAGCTTTCTCCTCTCTGCCCTTAAAACAGACTCAATATAATGATAGATAACTCATCTTGCTTCTCCACGGAGTTGCAAAGGTTGTGCAATAGAGACACATATCGACAGTAGCTGGTTGTTATGTTCTTAAACCCCGTCCCTCTGAAAATACTCTAGATGTTTTAAAATAATGTCAGGAGGAGGTGGCTTTCAGACCTCTTGACCTCATAAACTCAAAAGACATCATGGAATTTATGCCAAACGTCAACGTCATAGATGTTCAACTTCACTTTGCCGTTTGTTCCTCATGCTCCGCTACTCTCCACCCCCCCACCCCACCCATTTTACTCAAGTTTTAATTGTTAAGGTTATGTAAGACCATCTTAAGCCTCTGCCAAGTACAAGGTCTTGTCATTAAAATAAGGGAAAGAATAAAGTGAGGGCAGAAACATATGCTTACAGCTGGGTGAATTGGACCATGACAAATACATCAGTTGAAATATACTGTAGTGATATCTCTGAAAGCTGTTGACTTCTGTTGCCTTCCTTTGGACTAATCCTCTTGAACTGTTCCCCTCTGACTCTTGACAAAGCACATCTTTCATTATTTACAGGATTCACTCCTGACAAACAGCAAGTAGACTAACACTTATTAAAGGGCTGGCACTTAATGCATCCCCTAAGGTCAATACTGATGTAACTCAATAATGATCCCTACTTAAAGAGCTGAGAGAGTGTCTGACCTCTCAATGAAAGTGGAGTGATGTTTGACTTTTACTTACTCCGTGTCATTCACAACACAGATTAACTCAGAGAAAAGATCTGTGTGACGGTCAATAGTAAGTCAGTAAAGCTGTCGGGTGGATTGATATGTTTAGTGTGTCTCTGCAAAAGACTGCAGACACGTTCCCATTGAAACTGACCTCCGTTAAAACACATTAACCTGTATTTCTTTTAACAAACAATTAAATAAGAGCTCTTCTGTAAATTTCCCTGAAATTAAAAACGATCTGAGTTATTCAATATTCCCACTGACCTAAGGGTACTTAAAAAAAAAAAAAAAAAAAAAAAAGAAGAAGAAGAATCAGGATTTGAAACTAACTCCATGTAGTGGAATAGGAAATTAAAATTGTTCATGTGTCTTTTCAGCTTAGTCTTTTGTTTTGCATCTTCATTATATTTACTAAGTTGTATTTTGTTGCTGAATTACAATTCAGTTCTCCGAGTCACCGAGTAAAAAATACGATGAAAATTAAACCAAAACGATGTCTTTGTTTTGATTTTGTTGAATCTTTTGTAATTTTCACGTAATTCCATCTTTTGCATTATTTTCATCTTGTTATGCCTTCTGCATGATTTTCTATTAGATAATTTTTGCATTAATATTCCTTTATGTTTTCTCATCTTCCATCTTCAACATCTTGATGCGTTTCAATGCGTAATTTTTTTAAATCTAGCCTCATTTTCATCTCATGTTTGTTGGGTGTCATATGAGAATCATCCTTTCTAAACATAACTGTTCCATCCATTTTGCATAAAGACAGACTTTGTTGCCTTAATGCAACATAAAAATAACCAATAATTATCCTTAAATGCCCTGAAACTACAGGCTCATTGAAAGTATTATAGAAAATGTTAGAAGAAGAACATACAAATAGCTGTGTTAAACTATTGGAATTATACTAAAACATTGCACAAAGCTTAAATATTTCACGACAGAAAACAAGAAACTCTAATTAATGAGTCAATTCCACCTTTGACTATAGGACTGTCACACTACTCTGATCTGCCACATTGTTTCTGTTTTTGTAACCCAGTATTTGTTGGTGTTATTACAGCCTGTCTGTCCCTGCTGGGAGCCCCTGAGTGAGGGCTTTATGGGAAGGAATGCCCATCTTACGGAGCTAGGTGCTGGGGGCTGAGCGGGGCAGGTGATGATGATGATGTAGTAGAAGGTGGCTGGAGGTCCACGTCACTACGGGAGCGAGACTGTTTGGCTCTGGAAGAGCCACGGCGCCGAGAGGAGTGCCGATCCACACGGGCACTCTCACTCCGCGCCACTCTCCTAATGTAGGGAGGGAAAAAGGGGTAAAACGGGGGGAGGGGGGAAGAGGTTGACAGAATGAAGAAAAAGAGCAGAAAATACAGGTTTGTAGAAAAAAGATGATGAGATGAGGAAAAGGGAAATACCAAAAACACAGTGACAGGGATAATCATTAAAAAGAGGAAGAAAGTGAAGAAAAAGTATGAAAGTCAAACAAAGCCAGTGTGGACAGACATTTAATTAATGTTAATAGAAGTTTAGGTAAGGAAAGATTAGTTATGGTTTATAAAGAAAAGTTTACACAAGAAGAACAAAAAATAGCATTAATTAAAGGAGAAAATGAGTGATTTGGGTAAATAAATATGCATGAAAAACATGCATGCATATTTATGCACATATAGTTCATATGTGAGGATGGTCTGTCTACTGAAAGTACTTCATTACCTGGACTCGGTACAGAGACTTAGCATCAGGTTTTAGGAAAAAAAAATCACCAAAAGCCATGCACTGCTTCTGCATAGAGCCTATATCAGGAGTTTCCATTTCTTCAGCTCTCATGTAGCAATAGTCTAATTTAACACATTAATCAAACATCCACTAAAACAATCCAACTCCTCCCAACAATCAGGCTAATCCAAACAGGTTAAAATACTTAGCCAGTAGTTGTGTTATGAATCAGTATGTTTGTGATGGTGTTGTGTGAGTGTTTAGTATAAGGCCTGCAGCATGTCCATGATTCTGTCAAGGCGAAGACACCCACCTTGTCTTCCGTCTGTAAAAACACGGGACACCACATTGTTACATAACTATCGTAAGCTATAATAACCATAACATGCAGATGCACAGTCAAAGATGATAACCTAAATGGTTTATGATGAAGCTAAAAGGTTTATAATCACTGTCAGTGTAGCATGCCAAAGCTCCTGGTTCAACATGGAACTGCACACAATGAGGACAGGCAGGACGAGGGACTGGCCCTGGGCACGACAAGACGCAGACACCTTCGAAAGCACACAGGACGTGCAGCGAAAACACACCTTACAATTCCTCAATAGCTAAACATTTGAAAAATGTAGCAGTAGACCACGTTGGATGTTTTTGGCAAAGCTTATGGAAAACATATCTGCAACATTTCTACATTCAACATAAAATCCCCAAGTTACAAATCTGGAGAAGCTCATCAATAATCATTGCCATATTACAACAACTATGCAAAACCCTTAGACTAGCAGATGTGAGCAATGTAATAACCAACATTGATCTGAATCCATAAAAAAAAAAAACAAGAGCCAGAATTTGCACAGATGACACCTATTTGCAACAAAAACTGCACATAAGCTTTTCTGAAATGCACAACCAGAGACACACAAAAGACCATGAATGGAACACTGATGTCCAGAAAAGACACATGCTGTTGTGAGCAGGAGAAACAGAAAGATATTTAATCAAAAAAAAAAAAAAAAAAAAAAAAAAAGAGAGAGAGAGACAGAGAGAGGTCGAGAGATGCAGGAGTGGGAGGGAAGGCATGGGACTGGAAGGGAAAACTGGATTCCGAGGTCACCTGGTGAGGATCCTTCACAAAACTCCAGACTCTGTTAGCTAGCGAGCAAAAAGGGCAGCATGACAAAAGCTTGCACACAGCAGGGACAGACTGCTGAGGGAGTCTTACCACGCTCCCTCAACCTGAACACCGCACGCTTTCGTGAGCCCTCGAACTGACGTGGGACACTGGATTTATAACAGTCTTTATACAGAACACCGTCTAAGTATAATCTGATTGTAATCTCTGCCTCCATAATCCTCTAACTGCTTGTTCTCTCTTAATGAGTCTGCACTTATAAGCTGAATTTGCCGCTACCGTTTCTCTTACCGCGTCTTCTGTCCTCACCTGTCTTTCTCCAGATTCTCTTCTGCGGGGGCGTCACTTGGTGAGAGAGTCTCGCCCACAGTCAGACCACCACCCTGTCCGACGGGTGATATCTCAGCCCCGTCTGACAGGATGGGAGACTCTAAATGTTTGCTTGAGAGACCTGAAAAAAAAAAAAACAATAATAAGTGAGTGAATAAATGAAACAATTTTGTTATTCAGTTGCACATTTGACAAAGGGGACAGAGAAAAGACTTCTCATGTTGTAGGATCTATACACAAAACAATGGAGCTCTAGTTCATGGGAACAATAAAAGACAAAGTAAAGTCATGCAACTGCTTTTTGGAGATCAACCAGGTGTCAAAAAGCAGCTGAACTGATTTGGGGAAAAAAGAGCCCCAAAACAAAGACTCCAGGGCCTACATTCAAATATCTTATTGATGTACTAGAATTGAATTGAATAGAATATCGTATTGCCTGTAATCATAGTCAACATTTACTGTGAAAATCAGTTTGGTAGCTCCACATGACAGCAGGCACATAATATACAATAAAAAAAAGAAAACCGTGTAAAAATGGAAAGTGATTCTGTTTCTGTCATTCTGAGCATTATTTAGTAATAAAAACCAGTAAAACTTAAATTCATCGCTTTGTCTGTTTCTATTATTCCACCATGTTCTAACTAAAAAGACAGTAAATTGAAACCACTGAAGAAAAGGTGTATGAGCACATACATGACCCTTCTATAGATGCTAATTCACAGCAGCTCAGGGGTTAAAAAGCATTTACTAAAATATTTAGGGATTGTCAAATGATTGCATGATTTAAGATGAACTAATTACACTCATATTTAGTGCTTTTTTTAATCACAATAATCTAATTTTTAAATCGCTAACTTTACTGTTTGTGTATACAAGTTGCCTTTTTGATGTGCCAACTTGAAGCACTGTGATTGATGTGTCTGTTTTATTTACATCACCTTATCTGAAGCACAAGAAAAGCAAAAAGTTTAGTGTTTAGTGTATCATTTTATTGATTAGGAAAGTATTCTTACTGTTTTTTGATGTGTTAACTTGCAGTAATTTATATCAACTTGATATTTTATTTTACTTTTATTTTCTAATTATTTGGAGACTGACAAAAGAACATGTCAGTAATCCCCCTGGTGGTGGAAACTAAAGGTTGCAGCAGCACACGGGACTAGTCTTAAATTCAGGAGATTGTAAATGGATACAATTGCATCTGTTCAAATCTACTAATAATGATAAGTGTCTTTTATCAAGACATTTTGTGTCAATCTTTTGATTTAGTCACAATACTGTATAATGAATGAAAGTACCTTAAAATGTGGACTTTTCTCAGCAATTTTCAGGTGAGAATAAATACGAGATTACCGGTAACTACATCAATAAATTACAGATCATAATTAATTTATTAATTTTTAAATCTCTTGACAGCACTAAAAATAATGCTACAGTGGTCGTCTACAGGTTGTGCCTGGTGCTTCAGCGTTGGTAGTTTTAGTGCAGGTTTACCATCGATGTGCAGAGACTCTGGACTGTTGACCACAGTGGTGTTGTTGCCCGAGGCATCGATGATCTCAAGCCCCGGTCCTTGAATGACAGGACTACTGGAAACAGACTTCCTGCTGGTAGGATTGGAAGTGGCTGAAGGTTCAGTCACGGAGCCTCTGCCAGGAGTCGGACCCTTACGCTCCTGATTCACTTTCTCCTTTTCCGCTACAGAGGAGGGCGGAGTATGACAAGAGACGATTTAATACATTTAACAGCAGATGCAGACAAACATCAGCACTTGAATCAGTGAAAAACACACAGGAAAAACAGGGCAAACACACAGTATCAGTTTCGTGCAATCAGAGGTTCTGTGGTAAATGAAAGGGTTAGTTTGGTAACAGTGTTCATCTGTATCTGACGGATGTGTAACATGGGAGGGTGTAACTAAACCTTCAAAGCAACCCCATTACAACACAGCATCGACTAACCAACAGCCCACCCGCATCATTCCCATCATGATCGGGGACATGCAGACATGCTTTTTGGTTGATTAGTAAGTACGGGGTCATTCTACAGATTAAAGCGGAGGGCGACTACGAGTGACTAGTACCTTCAACGTCCAGTTTAGGTTTGCCTTCAGCTGTAACAGGAAAGAAGGGCAGGACAAGATGTTCTCATAATATTCTACATAACTTCACTTCAACATATATTTAACATTGTGTACATTTAGTTTCATATTTGGAAATGCTCAGGAAATATAATACTAGAAAAAAAGTCAGATTGTGTGTGGGCTCATAATAGGTGACAGTGTAGATATAAAGGTAGATACGTACCGTTTCCACCAATCCAGCTGGGTATACTGGGGAATGGTCTGATCCTGCTCTTTGAGGCATCATCCTTCTTCCCCTAGAGATAACATTGGTAGATATGAGAACAACATAACCTATAAATGCTGCAGAAACACAAATGCTGTCCATATCCAGCATTTGTTAATTTGCGTCAGGATATACAGGCTGTCCACAAAGTATCTTTTATTCGAAAGGCAATTGATGAGACACAGTGTTTTTTTGACACCCTGTGTATCTGTAATATATTACATTGTAATATATTCATCTCTTGAGTCAATGCCATCCTCACTTCTGCACATGCCCTGTTCTGTGTCAAGGTTAAAACTGCATGTTTCAGAAAGATAATGAAACACATCCAGGGCATGACATGTTGAACTGTCAAGAATTTAGTTTAGGTTTTTTTTTTCATGCTAACAAGAAAAAGAGAAATCATTTTGTCACTTGTCTGTCTGATGCAGCCACACCTTTTGAAACACAAAAAACACTGTTTTCACAAATATTTAATATAATAATAATAATAATAATAATAATGTTAATCAGATTTTTTCTATGTACTCACTAGTTTTTAATCACATTGTATGTGTGTATTTGAGGTACCTGCTGATGAAATTACACTGCCTGGCCAAAAAAAGGTCACACATGCAATATTTCACTGCACCACCTTTGGTTTTGATTAGAGGAGACTTACATTGGATTTATCTAAGCAAATAGTTCAGATCCTTCCGTAGATAAGAATTGCAGTAGTTAATGTCTCAGCTGTAACAATGTATTTAATCTAAGTGATGCAAGTGTTCTCTCATGTCTCTAATGTCTAAAAGATTGGACATCCCCAAGGTTGATCAGGGTCATTAGGCTTGTAAGAGAATACTTCATGGAGCATGAGACATCATTTTCACACATGAGTTACCCTCCAAAAACTCTACAAAACAAGTATTCAGAGAATGCCTAATGCCTAATCTCGCCCCTATCTCAAATTTCTATGACATCCCGCTCTTGAATTAGAGTCAATAATGTGATTTTCACCTTTCTGCTGAATGCGACCTTGACCTTTGACAATATTGATAATTCCGTTATATGTATATATGCATCAGTGTGTGTAATGTTATGACAATATATCCAGTATTGATTAAGTTATAGGGTGATATGTCTATGCTTGACACACACAAACAGTTTACAGATGTTCATTTTTGTGACTCTGGAGGTCAAAGGTGACCTCCAGAGATCTCAAAAACTATTGGTCATAGTTTATAACATTAAGTGTAGAAATCTTCATTCCGCATCATTTGGTACCAATCTGAAAGTTCTGTGACCCTCCATTCTTGAGTTATGACCAATAATGTGATTTTGATCTTTTAGTTCATTGTGACCTTAACCTTTGACCTTTACTCAAATGGATTACTGCATCTAATGTACATTAGCTATATGTATATGTCCATGTAATTACATGGTGATATCACAAGTCTAATAATTACTACACAATTAAGTAATCATTTGCTTTTATAATAAATTATAAA
The DNA here is from genome assembly GCA_020466265.1 of Siphamia tubifer. Lineage (NCBI taxonomy): Eukaryota > Metazoa > Chordata > Actinopteri > Kurtiformes > Apogonidae > Siphamia > Siphamia tubifer. The sequence goes on from CM035798.1 coordinate 25,938,820, forward strand.
ATCACTTTTTGGACACACTCCATTCTGTTAACTTATACTGAGGCGGTTTACCTTCCCTACCATCCTGAAGAAGCCTCCTCTGGACTTCTTACTGTCCACTGCCCTGGTCTTAACTCCCAGGTGCTTCATGTAGAAGGCCACCGCTGAGAAAATGGATTGGCTGCAGGAAAAGCCAGAAAAATAAATAGTTAATAATAGTTAAATAAATAGTAAATAATAGTTAAATAATAGTAGCTTGAGTGCATAGGGTTTTACATTATTGGGTAAAACCCCTATTTATCTTCAAACAAGATTTCTGCAGGTATCAAGAAATCTCATGCAATGTTTTTTATTACCCTTTGTAATGCCACTTTAAAATATGTGGAACTGCAGATACAGTTTTATATATACATAACAGTTGACCATCGACAGGCTTTAACCAGGTTCTGAATAATTCCTCCTTCAGTCACTTGTGCTGAAACGTGCATTTTTCAAATATTTGCTAATATTCCCTCCACTCTCTGGCCACAGCATGAGCACACTCACAGCACATTGTGTTTCAAGAATCTGATGTTATGACTTCATGTATCACCATAAACAACAGCCAATTAAATGGTTTGGCCCGTCAACCATCCCACTATATTTCCCATCAAATGTATTAAATGTTTATATAATCCAAATAAATTGTCAATTACAATGTTGGAATACATAATGTATAGAACATTGTGAGCATGAAATGAACTATTCAGTGGTTTTCTTGTGTGTTACAACTCGCAACAGCAGCTACTGTGTGACTCAGGAGGTAGAGCAGGTCACCCAATAATCAAATGGTTGGTGGTTGGAATCCTGCTGTGTCCTAGTCATGTACTGTTGTGTCCTTGGACAAGACACTTCACCCTCCTTGCTTCACACTGTATGAATGTTTAGTGGTAGAATTTGCAGCCACACTTCTGTCAGCGTGCGGCAGAATATTAATGTTCGAATGAATAATGGATCCACTGTACGTGCTTTGAGTATGTGTTAATAGGCACTATATAAATGCAATACATTATTATTAACAAGCAACGTTATTTTAGTTGTGGTTTGAAAGGATTGTGTGCATTTTTTAAATTGTAAATTATAGGGATATAGGAAAATCCATGCAAAAACTTTTCATTTTTATTTTATTAAGTTGTTTAATCAAGATGGATTCATTCTAAAAAAAAAAAAATCATATTGCAATTTGGCATATGAGGCTTGTATTATTGTATAGCAATTTAAAATACTCCACCTAAAAAAAACATGGTATGTAAATTTATAAATATATGCTCCAAAGGGTTTGTTCTAAGGTATGATTTTAATGGTTATTGGTTTTAGATACAAAAAGGCTTTTGTACCTACAATAGGCTCCATTTTCAAGCTCTAAGACTTTTAATTTGATTTTGATTTAGTAATCTACAGTATTCTGAACATGCAATAAAATTCAACATATATCTCAACAATATAAAAATCAACACCATGACTGTAACAGGGTGGGAAGAAGTGCAACTCAAAAAAAGAGAGAGAATAAACATTTTGAACATTTCCTGATTTTAACCTGGTGCAAATGTAAATAAACATATTCATTAAGGTTAAATAAGAAACACATTTTTAAATAATTAAAATGGTTTTAATAACTAACACATTTTCTCCAACAGTGTATTGGTATAGTCTCTGCTAAGAGTCTGGCATGAAAGGTGTCATCCACATGAGGGAGGACTATGAGGACAAAAATGACAGATTCAGTCGAGGGAAAAGGGAGGTGGAGAATCTGAGACGCCCAGAGGGACAGGGGGAGTTCAAAAGATGGACCAGTAGAGAGGGGGGGGGGTCCAGCTCAAAAAGACAAAAGGAAGAATTGATGAGGAGAAACAAGAGGAGGAGGCAGTGAACGAAGAGAAAGGGAGGAGCCTCTGGGGAGGTGCGAATAACAAAAGCAACAGTCTGTGCATCACTTGTCACAGTTGTACTAAGCTCAGAAACTGACTAACTTTAAATCACAGAGGAACAGAGGAACGCTGGAGACGAGGATAACGAATATAATCCATGCATGACTGGGTTTAACAATTTATGTGCGACAGATTAATGGAGAAATGGAGACTTTTAGAGAGCATGGAGAAATCTCCGTCAACAAAGTCCTATTAAAAGTTTAGTACATGCAAAAATTTGTAATGACATTATTAAAAAGTTGTATAAAATATAAAGAGATACTTGACAAGGTCAGTCGAGGATAACAAGAACCTAACACTCTGGAGCCACTTTATACATTCTTACGGTCTGACCACACCCAGCCTTATAAAAAACCATGCAGAGACGGCACTAAATTATACAAACACAACATCTGGATGTGTACTTTAAACTGTATTTAAAACATTAACTCACCATTTTTCCTCATCCAAGACAATTGTTGGTCTGAAAGAAGAGAGAGACGTTAGTGACGTAATTTAAGCAGATGTTTGAGAAGCAGAAGAAACTCATCTCACCTCTTCCTTTTAAGTAGCATTTTTCCTCTCTCTTGCTCTACTGGTAACTAACTGTGTTTTAGGCCGATGGAATCTGAAGTGACTATGCTTTCCTTGATCCGACTCAAAGCTGATTGTAGTGATTTTGTGTTCAGAGCAGAAGCTATTGAACATATTCTAATATTTGCAACAAAAGAAGAAAAAAAAACAAAAAAAAATTAAATCAAAAAAACTAAAGATGCATTAAAAGCTGCACCTTTGCTTGCTACTGGGAATTAAAAAAAAGTTAACATGCACTGTAGAAAACCTGCAAAATAAGTCCTGCTAAACCACTGTCTCCCTGAAGTCAATCACTCAAAGTTTTGTCTCTGTCTTGTATCCGTCTGCACAACCTGCACTCCGAAGTTCGAAACAGTCCAACACAGCGGAAATGACTATTTAACCATGTTTTTGTCTGATGCAACATGCAGGCAAGACTCGAAATTGGACACTCATGTTTTGCTATGAACATAAAGGGTGGGAGGGGTTTCCCCGGGATTTCCCTGCAAAATCCAATCAAATGGTCTGGATTTCCCATTTATATCAACACTGTGGCCAATGGGAAACATATGGGGCAGGGTCACTGTGTTGTGGCCAAGTGATGGATGGGGGGGGGTGACTGAGTTCAAGTGTTACAGGCTGTAGCAGTGAAGGGAATAGAGAGATGATTGTTAACGGGTATGAATGGACTTCAAATGAATGGATGGTCTGTGCAGTGGAGATAGAGATTCGACTGTGTGATAGTAACAAAGTGAGTCCAGAGCTGCATTATCACGTCTTTAATGGGCTTTTTGTGTCTTCTTTATTGACAGCGCGTTTATATTCACAGGTTGTGCGGCCTGTGCACAGTGCTTCTCCTCACATTTTTTGTAGCTCACTTTCCTCCCGTTCTCTTCTGACATGATGAATTTGGACAGTCTCCTGCCCTCTCCCTGGCCTCCTCTGCTGCTCTGTCTGACTCGCTCCTTGAAGAGGATAACACATTGTAGATGGCCACAGGGTCAAGGATAGATTAACTATCCTCCAGATCTTTTCACTTTCTCTCTTTCTTTCACAGTATCCAGCGCTGAAGTTGCCTGGCTTCGATAACCCTCTAGCCCGCCCCCCCTTCCTCTTGGTAACCCCTTCACTACCCCCCAACCCCCACTACTAACCCCTCCCTTGAGCTGGCAGAATGCCAGGGGAGATCCTTCCTGCCAACGTGGCAGTGCTGAATCCATCTTTTCCTTTCTGCTTCCTCATTTCCTTCCTCCACCAATCACTGTTGCAACTTCTCCATTTCAGATTACATTTGTCTCATTCCACACTCTACGATAAATCCACATCATAACACCATCTCCATTCAGGTTTGTAAGTCCAGCTTCCCCATCAGTTACTGGAATTGAAGAAGTGTCTTGGATGAGAGACAAAACATCCTCAAAAAAGCTAAACTGAGAAGAAGTGCCAAAAAGAACCATCTCCGTCACTGTAGGAAATGTCAGCAGTTTTTAAATATATTTTTCTAATATTATGAATACAGTGTGATGTGTCGACTGAGCAAAAAAAGAAATAAACTAGAAAAGCACTCTGAGAGCGCAGACCTCCACCAAGGTAGAACCCCACCCCGATCAACCCCCAAAATGAAATCAGTCCTTCCTGTTCACATTTCCAACATATCCTGAAAATTTCATCAAAATCCATCCATAAGTCTTCGAGTTATCTTGAAAAAAGACAAACAGACAAACAGATAAACGTCGGCAAAAACATAACCTCCTTGGCAGAAGTAATCAAGCATATTCTCAAATGTGTGAAGGAGAGTGGTGAAAACCGCTGACAAAAATCATTTGGAGCTCCCTTCCCTCAGTGCAGGACAGTGCTCTTCAGCGCTGTGTGACCTGGGCCAGAAACATTATTAAACACCCCTCACACCCCCCACTGTTGCCCTCTGGAAGAAGGTTCTGCAGAATTCGATCCAGACCCACCAGGTTCTGTAATATTTTTTCCTCCAGGTCATCAAACTTTAAAATATAGAAGTGTAAAATATTATTGCACGTCTGGCACCTTTAACCCATAGTTGTATATTTTAATACCTTTTATCATCTTTTGCACTGCACTTTGCACTGTTCTTTGTCCTATAATTGGCCAGTACCAGTTTGTGTTTTATATATTTTTATTTATTTATTATACATTTTAGGATTCATATTTAATTTTATGTTGTCATTTTACACTGAAGCGAGTTTTATGCAATGACATCTCATTTTGTATATACTTGTGTACTGGAATGACAATAAAGTCTGTCTGTCTATCTATTATTATTATTATTATTATTAGTAGTAGTATTGAAGTCTTCTTTACCTAAGAGTGTGAGGATCAATCTACAAACCTCCACAGAAATGTTTGATTCTACAATTACTTGGATAATTTTTTGTTACTTTCTTTCTTAAACTGACTAATTTTATTCAACTTGTTGTGAAAAATTGCTTTAAATGGCACAATACCCATGAGTCCCTGACACAGCTGCTTGAATTCTGTTTGAGGCTCAAATAAAAGCTGCAGCAAACTGTCATCTGTTGTTCTATCACTGCAATTGGAAACACACTCCAGTCACTGAGGTGATTTGATCCCAGCACACAGACCTGACTTCTTTATTTACAGAATCTTCCCTGGGGGTGTTGTAGTTGACCCTTCTTAAGTGTCTTTGCACTTTTTACTTGACTTCTAAATCACAGAGGTTGACATTTTCCAAAGCACCAGCTCAATGTCTACACAGAACATTCAACAGATGGAGATCAACCAGATGTGAAAGGAGATAAAACATGAGTCATTTTAGTTTCACCTCAGAAAACCCTGAAACTCCTATTATTGTTCTGTAGAGAGGAGACAAAACTACTGCCAGTGTCAACAAAAACCCGTCCTAACAGGCACACATTAATGTTCACGGTCGATGTTTTTAAAGCAAAAGAAGAACATGCACTGACTGTGTCTCTGACATCTTGTCCAGCAGGTTCTCAGCTACAGATTTCTCCTTCATCTCCATTGGGATGCGGTCGGTGGGGTAGTGGTTCTCCACGTCATTCAGCTCCGCTTCATTGGGGGTCATACCCATCATCCTCTTTTGTCTGTAGAAACATTTACACAATTCTAATTAATCCTGCATAAACGCCCACATTTCCTGACTGCTTTGATAAGTCAATCTAGGAAAGGGGTGTCAAATTCATTTTAGTTCCGAAGCTACATTCAGCCCAATTTGATCTCAATGGATGGAGACACTTGTTTTCACATTCAGTTACTGATATCTTTGCTGTAAAATTAACTTTTTTCTTCCGTTTTCTGTTTCTGTTACAATAACCCTCAAGTTCAGTCTGAGATTTTATGAACATCTGCATCATCAAGTAATAAAATATTGAAAAATACATGATTTACACTGAAAAAAAAATCACACAAACAAGGTTAAATATAGAGAAAAGGTTATTTGGGGAACAAAAGTAACATTGGTTCTTTATGAGTTAATGTACTGACCTGTTTTGTTTGTTCATGAATTTGATTATTTTCTACAATGAGTCTTTGATGTGTCAAAAAGTAGCATCGTCCACTAATTTTATTACATCATTATGCCATGAGGATCCACTGGATAAACACCATTAGTGCATTAAAATCAGTGTTATTAATAATATTTGTCATGTCCAAGACTGACTTAAAATAATGCCACATCTCTGCACCATGTATTACCAGCAAAATATCTTAGATTTTATGTTTTTGTTATTTTTAATAAACCAAACAAGTATTTAAAGAGTTAAAATCCTGAAAATGAATGAACATTTTTCAGTTTTCAGCAGAGCTGCAGTGGGGTAAGAGATCTATGCAGAATAATACATACAGTATTTTTTAAATGTGTATTTTTGATTCAAAAGTCCCCAGAAGGTGCAAAAAGTGCCAACAGTGCATCATAGACTTGTACAATACATTGCATAAAATTAAAAAATGTGCAATTATGTGCATGTGGTATAATGTATGTAAGAAATATCCATGTCATAATTCCACAGCTATAATGATCACCAAATCAAAACAAAAATGTACAAAAATTACCTTAAAGATCTGGGTACCCCTTTAATCCAGCTTCATGTTGCAGGCCCCAAATGCACTGGTTATAATGTATAATATAACTATTAAAATAGTTTTTATTGAATCTAAACTATGGCAGTCGATTAAAAAAAAAAAAAAAAAAAAGTAAGTCTGTAAGTAATTCTGACTGAACCAACATAAAACATATTCTAATTTATATTTAACCATGAAAATTACTCTCTATAGAGTCAATATAAAAGAACTGATTATGTAGTTAATTCATATACAGCAATATTCTTTTTCAAACAGATATTCTCCAGTGAATGTTCAAATTTAAATAAAACCACTACACTCCATACAACTAAATCCACAACTATACATTAAAGGGCTATTTTAATTGCAAATCCATCAATTATATTCCTTTACAAAGCAATAATGTGCCCCCACACTAAGTAAATAATTAAAATTAAAAATGTTCAAGAGCCAACTGAATTTCCACAATACCCCAGAGAACATAAAAAAAAAAACGATCAGCTAAAACCTCAGAATAATTGTATTTTTTATTTCTCTACTTGCATCCATACAAAGTATCATGTGACATTATATGGAACTACTTTGACATATGCTTCTCTCAGCTCTTTATGTGTCAGTGTGCAGATGTAGAATCACATAAAACATTAATATTTTCATTTATTTCAAACTATATACTGCAAATAATCTGTATTTCCCCAAAGAACAAAAGTTGCTGTGAGACAAAAAAAAAGCATATGAAGCTGTGATGGTCAAATGATGCAAGGGAGAGAGAATATAAAAAGAAAACCTTATTTCCTTTTTACAGTTTTTACTGTTGTAAAAGCAGTAAGCACTCTTTTTTACTCTTTTGCATAACCTGCAAATAACAATGTCCAACATAGATCGCATCTGGCCCCAGGAGATAACAAGACTGTGTTGATGTTAAGTTTAAAAAGTTGTAATCTATTCATTACTTATCAGTTTCTCATAGTAAAAAAATTTGTCCATTTTAACAGATCTAATCTAAAATAAACTTTACCTACAATGCAGGCATAAAGATTTGAGTTTGAGAAAAGGTCAATGCGTGGGATTTTTACCTGAAATCTTCCAGCTGTTTGGCCACTTCTGCAACTTGCAAATTCTGAATTTCCTGAGGAAAACGTCTTTGAGCTTCTTCACTGAGCAGCTCCGGACGGGTTCGATCTGAAGGACAAAAAAAAAAACAACAAGAGAAATGATAGAGGGGGTAAGAGACAGGGTGTTTATGGAAGTGTCTATATATGGTAATAATTAAACTGGTAAGACAAACTGGGACAAAAGTAACTCACCTAATTCAGAGGATGGTACTCTGAGAATCTGTTGGAAAGCAAAACACAAAGCAAGAGTCATAAGAATAGTAATACACAAAATACAAGGCACAATGAAACTTTGATTAAAACAATATATTCCTAGAAATTATCCTTTTTCTTGATCAACACATATCTCATATGTGCCTTATGTACATTTCTTCTCTCTTTGTTATTTTTTAGATTGTATATAATTTTTAGTTTTAAGCTTATATATTTTTCATATATTTAAATATGTATATATACTTTTTATTTCTTTGGGAAAAGAGTTTGAGAGAAATGCCATTTCAGGTCTCTGTACGGGTACACATATAGCAGAACTGACAAAGCAAACTTTGTATTCCTTTGCTTGCAACCAAATACATGCCTACTGATTCAATGTGTTGCAGTATCTGACATCACCACTAGGGGTAATCATAACACAAAGAATAAGATGATAAGCCCTCTTCACCAATGGGATAGACTCAGTACTGACATTAAACTGATCACATGGGCCAGTTTTGAGGCAGTGGGTTTATTAAAGAGAGGGGAGTGTAGACGGAACCATCCATTCAGCCGCTCTTTTTCTAAAAGACTTTCCCACGATCCTGACAGGAAGTTGTGGGAACGGACAGACAGACAAACTGACAGAGGCTGACACAGACAAAACTGCAGAGCACGACAGCTGAGCTGACAAACAAGAAAGAAAGAAACACAAGAGGGATGTGACAGAGACCAGGTGGGAAGGAAATCATGGTGGACAAAGACAGACACTGAAGGGTCCCATGCAGACAAAGTCCAGACAAGAGCAAACAGACACAGCCTCACATTCACAAATAAAACAAACACACACTATGTACTGGCTTCTCCACAGTCTGATCTATAAACTACAGCTGAGCAGCATATTAAAGCACAACACAGAACATGAAGCCAAACACTGAAGAAAGTTAGAGAAATGTTAAGAGGGTGATGCAACTTTCAAAAGCAAAAACATTCACAAATAGTGAAGAAGTAAAGGGAATAATGTTCTACCTTAACCGTCTAAAGTAAGCTTTCAACATCTAGTCTAAACTTATGGGCCGACTGAAAGGACTGAAACCACTAAACAACACAAACAGACAACATTAAAGATATAAAATATATTAAAGTTGTGGAACATGTGCTGGGTCTGTTAATGCCATCACTTCTTCCAAACCAGTAGGAGGTTTGCACCTGACCAAAAAAAAAAAGCTGTAAACCAAAACCACTATAAGAACCGGAATGATGATGATGAGTATGAAGTTTTTACAATTGTTGTAACATGATGAATGCTGATGAAATCATTGGAGATATTATTAACCTGCCCCGCCCAAAGAGGAGGCAAAGAGTGTTGTTTTTGGTTCGTTTTGTTTGACTTTTAACACATTAGCAGCAAAACTATGAGTTGAATTCATACCAAATTAGATTTATAGATAGCCAGTGACCTACAATAGATGTAGTTATATTTTTGAAATGGTAGGCCAAAGTTTTTCACATTTTTTAAAATATTTTTTTTTCTCCATTTAATTATGAAAGGCGAAATTTCACATTTCTATAAAAACAGCGATTTTGTTTCAATTTATTTCAAACATACATGTGCAACATGACCACACATACAGACATGATGACATCACCTGGATAGATGCCAAAATAAGCTACAATACATGTGAAGGGCGGGGTTTGCTGCGGCTGGCGCTACTTGTTGGTGTTATTTTCAGATCGTTTTGAGCGATGACAGGATGTCACTCTAAACACCTCACTGATTTACCTTTTATTTATTCTACCCTTATTAACCCTTTCACACATGAATTAGGCACAAAGTGATCAAGTTGTTTGTTTTTTAAAGGAGTTACAAAAATGTCCACTCAGCCATGTACTTAAAACCTAATATCAGAATCTCGTCTCATCATCTGAACCCGCTCTATCCTCACTGGGGTCGCAGGCGTCTGTGGGGGCTTAATCCAGCTACAATGGGTGAAGTTGGGGTACACCCTGTACGAGTCTCCAGTTCATCTCAGGGCTGAACATATATAGACAAACAATCACTCTCACATTCACACCTATGGACAATTTAGATTAACCAATTAACCTATCAGTTGCATGTGTTTGGATGGTGGGAGGAAACTGGAGTACCTGGAGAAAACCCACACAGACACAAAGAGAACGTGCAAATTCCACACAGAAAGGTCTGGTGGGGTGGATATGGTATACAATGCAATTTTTAAAACATTTAATGAGGCTAATCTGATTTTTTTTTCCACATTTTAACATACTCCAAGCATACTCCAGCAGTAGGACACCAGTTTCTCCAACACTGTTTATAGAATATTTTGGCCTTTGTGTTTTTGTACGAGGTAAAATAAAATAATAAACCCCTTTTTTTGTGTGTTTTCCACCGAGTAAGCTCTGCGAGTAAAGTCTAAGAGATGCACCGACTTGAAGCTCGCCCTCTACACTCTGTTTAGAACCTATAACAGGCAATCAATATTAATTTCAGAGCACTGGAACAGCTAGAGTTCACAGTGTTTACAGAAGATTATCATTCACAGCGTGGATGCACATCATGTTATTAGTCTATTTACAGTTATTGCTGTTGGTGTGGACATGTTTATGAGGTACTTACTGCACCCTTGTCCAAGAAGGTGTTGTAAAACTCCACCAATTGTTTCTTGGTCTCTTTGGTACTGAGGTTCTTGAAGAGGTCTGCATGGAGGTAACACAGCTGAGGAGACACAGACAGATTAGTAATGACTAATAACCCCCAATTCCTGGTATGCTATAGAAATCCATTGCATACACTAGAGGATGTAAAAACTCATTTAACTTTGTGGAGTATTTAAAGGTCATAAATATGTCAAAAAAAAAGGGGGCAATACTTTATGTACCACATCAATGGCTGGGAAGAAGCTTTGCTAAGAATCCCTGGGTTGATGTTTTGGTTTTTTTTGTTTGTTTTTTTTTACAAAATCCAACACAATCAAAAAGCTTTTATGTTTCCACATTACACCACTCATATTTCCACTAACACCTATCAGACACTCACGAGGAACAGGAGGATAAAGAAGTGAATGTCATGGCTGTGGGAGGTGTAACAGTACCTGTGTGGGTTATGGTGTCTGTACGAATAAAGCAGAACAAAAGGAACAGATCTGGATACTTTATATTCAGGGTTCAAACACATTTTTCAAGGTAAAATTCAATCATTTTTAAGGGTAATTTTCAGTGATTTTTAGCGCACCACCTTACAGTACCAGGGATAAAATACACATCTACAGGAATACATATACACAATATTTCCCCCACTTTTACTCATAATTATGTACTATGGTATAAATATCTAAAATTTTGTTTCATAAGAGAAAAAACGTTTAGAAATTGAAGAACACTAGCAAAAAATAAAAATAGCCCTGTGCTCATCTGGACCTCACAGCTGCGATGTCTTGCTATCAACAAAAGGGAGGCATTCAAGAGATCATAAAATCAGGAGGAGGAGAAGAGATTTTAGTGCCAGACTGGAAAAATAAACAAAGTTGTAAACAAATTGTTTACAAAGGCAAATTTCCACAAACAAAGTGCTGAGTTTTGTGCCCAGTGCTCAGATCTATCTAATGAATCAATCAGAATTGAAATCTGTGAAGAATTGAGGAAGGAGAAGCGACTTTAGTGAACTGTGGACGACGATGCAGACGACGGACATAAGTGTGAATGTGAGAGAGGTTTGTCTATATATGTCAGCGATGCAATTAATTAAGTAATTTCCCAACTGTGAGATCAATAAAGTACTTCTATTCTAACTAGCGACTCATACAGGGTGTACCTCACTCGTAGCTGAGATAGACCCTCAGCGACTCCTGTGACCCTAGTGAGGAAATGAATGACTACAATATTATATTAAACACCCTTTCAATCACACTGTATGTGGAACAATGGATATGTTGGGCTTTTTTTCTTTATTTGTAGTTTAAAGTAATTAAGGACTGAATAAACTATACTACAGTACTACTATCTAAATGTAATATTTATTAATGTACTTGATCTAATTACTGATATTTCACCTGTGACTCAGACAGCTTTAAAAGTCTGAAAATAATTGGACTTTTCTAATCACCAAGTAGAAATGAGCAAGATTTTTTTTCACTGTTAAGGACCACTTATGATTTTAATTCACTATATTAAAACATGATTCTAAACTTTTTTTTGTTTTGTAAAACAACACTGATCAGCTATAACTTTAAGTCTGACAGGTGAAGTGATAATAATGTTGATTATCTCCTGCTATCCTGCGAAAGGGTCTTTGTTGTTTGCAGGCATGTTAAGTCTTCCCTGTCTGCACCTATTTGTACTGTGTGACTTATTTGTTTTATCTTCTGCTTGTGTTTTTAGCTATTTATCTTATTACTGTGTATCTGGGTTTTTACTCCATTCCCACGATGGGGAGAGGGGTATTGTGTTGGAATCGGTTTGATTGGCTGTGAGCAAGTTTATGCAAAAACTACAGAACAAATTTCCATAAAATGTTCAGGAAAGGTACAAGGTGGTTCAGAATACATCCCATTACATTTTGGTGAATGTAGGTCAGAGTTCAAATGTCACAGTTACCACAGGGGGGGGGGGGGGGGGGGTGTTGTGATGGGCACCAATTGGTTTTTTTAAGTTTTCATATATCTTGTATTTATTCTTATTTTACTGGCATCTTTCTTGTTCTGCTTTCAGGGATAGACATGTCATTTACTGCAACAGAAAAGGAGTTCTGTGTGTTGAAGTACACCCAAACGCAGTAAAATATGAATGTCCAACATAAATGTGTTAGAACCCTGCAGCGACTGTGGCACTGATTTGATGAGTGTCGCATCACAAGCAGCTCACACATTGAACATTTGTAATTAGTCATCGACCAATATGGATTTTTTGGGGTCAGATACCAATATATGTATGTATGTATGTATATGTATATATATATATATATATATAGAGAGAGAGAATTTTTTTTAGATCAGCCTTAGCCCAATGACTGATAAAGTTCGGTGATATTTCTAAAACGATTTTTTTTTCCCTCTGTCAAATTATAACAAATCTCAGAAAATCTTCTTTACTTACAATTAGGGAACAAAAAAACCTGACAGTTAACCTAAAAAATATCATTACACCAAAAATGTTTCTCCCACCTATGTGGATATCCGTATCTCCAAGAACACAGAATAAATCATGGCAGGAAAAAGGAGCCTATTGGCCAATGTAACAGGCCGATACCGATATATTAGTCTATCGTTATTACCTCTGCCAAGGAGGTATTCATTTTGGGTCTATTTGTCCGTCTGTCTGTCTGTCTGTACGATTACGCTAAAAGTTCTGAATGGATTTTAAAGAAACTTTCAGGAATGATGGATGATGAGTCAAAAAAGAACCCATTAGATTCTGAGAAATAAAGGTCAAGGTCACACTAAAGGTCAACAGCTAAAGCACATAAGTGGTAATATCTCAGGATTCAGACAAGATAGAATCTGGGGTTTTTTTTTCATTCACATCATCTCACCTTCAGACATCAGATGGGTCAACACCTATGGCTCAATAGCATGTTTTGACGTCATATGACGCCATATCATTTCTTAGCGGCGGTCTGCTATCTCCGACCGCCTTGTTTGTAATAACTTTGGATTATAAAATGTTTTTCCTTTGAAATTTGTAGAATAAAACATTTTATACTCAAAATAAATCATATTAATTATACTTTCTCTTGACCATTTAGCCACTCTGATATGGACATCTCAAAGAGTGTAACATTTTTTGGAACACCTTGTATATCTAATAGTTGAATCTGCCGATTTGTACGGCCCTTTGTGTTGTTTTAAATGTGCTTGACCTAACTGTGGTTAGATCTCTACCAACAGTGGTTTAATAAAGTACAATTTAAATCGAAGTGTGTGTGCGGTGTGTGGTGTGCGGTGTGTGGCGTGTGTGTATGTGTGTTTCACATTTTTAGTCCAATCGAGGATCTGAGAGGTGCTGGACAAGCAAATCAGATCCACAGTGGCCCCGTTTCACAGCTTACAGAACTTAAAGGATCTACTGCTGCCGTCTTGGTGCCAGATACTACAGCAAACCTCCTGAGATCTTGTGGAGTCCAGATGTGGGATAAGTCGTGTTAGTTCTACAGTCTGGAGATGCTCTGACTCGACCACTTAGTCATCACAATCTGGGCCTCGTCTCAGACCCTTACATTTACCCATTTTCCTGCTACCAACACATCGCCAACAGGGACTAAATTCTCACTTGCTGCCAAATATACACCACACACTGAGATAATCAACATTCTTATGGCTGATATGTGTACAGTGGTACATGCAAGCACTTGTGAAATATTGCATTAAGAACCACTCTTAATTCATTTGAACTCTTCCCAATATTGTTTCATTCTCCAAACCCACATGCTCCCTTCTAAGTGTGCACTGTTTCATAGAAGTAAAAGAATACCAAAATGTTACCTCCACCAAAGAGGTTATGTTTTCATCAGTGTTTTTCCGTTTGTAGCAAAATAACTATAACGTTTTTGGAAGGATTTTGATGAAAATGAATGGAACAAATGATTGTATATTGGTGGTGATCGGGGGGGGGGGGTCCTGTTTACCAATAAACACAAAAAATTATTTGCATTTATTTTTGTTTGTCTGATGGAGCCTTTTTTTTTAATCTAAAATTATTTTTCTGCAAAGACTTCATGGTAATATCTGAGATAGTGTCAAATTTTAAAGGTGTCTGAAGACTTTTATCCACTGCCACATGTATATAATAGGAGATCACCGTTACAAACTAATAAGATTCACAATGTGCAAGAATGGCCTCAAGTTTCATGACTTAAGTGATATTGTTGATTTTGCAAAAACAAAATCATTATAATAATCACATTATTTTAATATTTTGCTCAAAATATTGATATAATATATCCTATTCAAAAGACAAATAAGCACGATAAGAAATGTACTTGAACATGTTTTGACTGAATTCAGGAAGTTATTCGATCATGATATTAATCACCCAGTCATCTCTATAGAAAAAAAAAAACTGTGTTGGATTATATATAGAAGGTGTGAAAAACAAAACATAATCTATAGCAACTAAGTACCCATCAATTTGTCAGCAGCATAAAGTGCTGAAGGTGACCATGTCTGAACATATTCCTTTGTGAAAAACACTCCCTTAACTGTATCTACCCAGTCCTCTGTGATGATGAAAGCAGAAAGTAGTCAGGAAGTTGTTATCGTTACTTATCATATGACCAAATAAATATTTGTTCAAGTGCCAAAAGTGAAAGTTGACTCTCTGCAAGATAAAAGAGCAAATCTGGAAAGCATTGTTAGTAGTCCATATGCCCTCCAGTGCTTTGTACATCTCTGACAGAGAAATGTCTTATTAATTACTGGACATTCCTGAAATATGTGCTAGCGATCAGCATCCTGGCTTCTACACTGACTGGGTTCACATGCACCAAATATTCCTTTCTACAAGCTTTGCTGAAAAAGAAAAAATATATAATAAGCTGCTTCAAACAGCAAAAAGAAAACAATACCCCTACTAATAGTCCTGTTTTGTTCAGATTTCGCCTATACCCCTTTAAAAACATAATTTCTATAGTTTTCCGCAAGTGGCAGACGTTCCACTGTAAATTAAGCCTCCCTATTATTTTCCCTCAGACTCCTTCTGCTCAGCTTTTTAATATTTGCTCAGTTCAATAAATCTCTTGATGTGCTCTACTGTAATTTTTGACAGCATGCCTGTTTTTCCCCTCTGATCAGATATATGGATTTTTCAGACATCTCTACTAGAGATGATCTTTGTCTGTACTCCCACTGAGTGTAAAACAGGTGCTGTGTGTCACAACCCGTAAAACTCAATGTGTGTACAAAGAATCATCATAAAAACAGCTAAGTATCTGCATATCAAAGACGTTTGAGTCAGAAAATGCCACAGTCATTAAAAAAAAAGCCCTGGGTTTTACACAACATGTGATATTCTGAATGTTATTGTCTTTAGATTAACAGTGTAACCCAGTGTTTTAACCCCCCCCCTCCCCTTTTTTCTTTTGCTAGATTTAAGCACAAAAAATATATATCAATAGATAAGATTAAGATTGTAAGATTTCTTGAAATAAGATATTCAAGATCTATTGTTTAAAAATATATCCTTATATCTCACTGAAAAGTAACTATTTGGGTGATTATGTCTTATTTTAAATGTGATGAGGTCTTTTAACTACAAATTAGAAAAAACTGCACCTGGTAGGTTATAGATTTATGGGGTGGTGCTCTTCTAAAATATCAAACCTACCTTCTTTTTCTCTTTTTTCCCCTGCTCTATTAGGTCTATGAAAAAAACCTTTTCCTAAGATCAACAAGTTCCTGAAACTCCTTCCAACACTAGATTGTCCATATCTGGTGAATCATATTAACAACGTAGTGAAAGCAATTAAAGAATTATAAAGAATTATAAGAGTCAAATCCATCTTAAGGACATAGTCATACCCATTAGTAATATACTAGGAACAGTGCCAACACCTGCACAGATCAATACCAACCTTAAAAAAATGTAAATTAATCAAACAATAAAAAATTTTTCAAGCAAATGTTTTAATGATTAATCAATGATTCCTAGAGGTGTAAGCAAATATAAGTTGTGCAATATTTCATTTCACATTACTGTATGTGTGTGTATATATATATATATATATATATATATATATATATATATATTGTACATACATACATACACACACACACACACACACACACACACAGTCCCAGAGACAGGTGTTAGTTCATTTGATGGGATTGTGCAAAAATGCTATAATATTAATCATGAATTAATAGAATATGAACATCTGAGCAAGACGTTAAATTGTAATGTCTGTAAAACGTAATTTAGGTTTGTGTACATAGGAATATTTTGTGATATAGCATTAGATCCTGTTCAAAATGTTATGGGTTCCTCCTTGAGCCATTATCTATCATTCCTGAAAGTTTAATCAAAATCTGTTCAGAACTTTTTGCGCAATCCTGCGGCCAGTCAAACAAACTGACTCGAATTTACTGTAATACCTCTGTATAATAATGCCTTGGTAACAGTATGATGATATCTTGTATTGTAATCCTACAGTAATAGAGTGATTTGTATTCTGTCACCAGACTTTTGCCAATACACATCCCTAATGACACCTAGGCCTGTATGCACTGCTGCTGAGTGCACTGCAGACACTGAAATGCTTAGACCTGATCAGGTAAAGTTCTCACCAGTGGAGCCGGGTCAAATTGTAGGATGACATGTTGGATGAAGACCAGCAAGTGGGCTGGCCGCTCCTTCAGTACCTCTATAGAGCTGAAGAACGTGCATTGGTCATCCCCCACCTGAGACAGTAAAAACACATTAGTGAAAACCACAATATGGATTAAGGAAGAGTTTATAACAGTAAAGAAAAACAAGAACAAAGCTACAACTACCAGTGAAGTCTGAGATAAAAACAAATATTTCTTAAAAACTAAAATAAATAAAACCTACAATGAAAAAGGACTAAAATTGGAACAAAAATAAAAGAAAATTGCTGTTAAAATCAGCTTTCTTTTCATTTTCCCCCAATTGTTTAAATGGTACATGGTGTTCAAGAGCAGCATGTCTTTGCACAAAAGGGAACTTAAACAATAGTTTTGTAAATCATATTGATGTCATGCATTCTTTCTGCTTAACTTGCTCAGCTTTATGAATCAACGTTTTCCTCATAACTGAAAAAAAAAAACTAGCACTGAAGCAGGGATAATGTAGATAGAGCAGGTCATTGTTGTTAAATTATACACAGACCTAGTGCAGCAGAATGAAGTTCATTTAGCTAAAACCAGCTAACTTTACATTGGCTAATCTGCTACTTGGTGACTTATTATAGAGAGTAAAAAAAATAGAGATTTAAAATATTGTTTTAGTATTATTATTATTATTATTATAACTATATGACATTGTTGTTTTGTAGCCCAAGCCCTTGTTAGAAAATAAATATGTGAATTCAACATTTCCCAGTACTTTTGTTTATTTGTGTATGAGTTAGACAATTATGCTATGAGGCTAATGATATATATCCATCTATAGAATGATATATAACTGTGTATAGAAGGATGCCCTTTTTCATGTTTAACATAATCATGTATAAAAAAAAAAAAAAATGACACAAACTAAATTAAAAGTAATATTACAATCCTGTCTTGAGGTGAGTCAACTGTAATGACATGAGGAAGAGTTAGGAAAGCAGGGGTGTAAATTAAATAACAAAAAATGGTACGAAGCAAAGTAGAGGTGAAGCAACAAATCCACACTCATTCTGTCAATCAAAATAAAACACATTATACAGTTAAGACTGTAGACATCCAAACAGAAAGTCTACAAAACTAAAAATGAATGGAAAAAAGTATGCATTATTAAGTATGTGCCATTTTGCAGCCACGTGTTACTGTCTTTAAACCAGTTTATTTCACTCACTTCATTGAGGTCATTCTCAAAATCCTCATCCTCAGCCCCGATGATGCTCATGGCTGGGTTAGAGCACTGAGCCCCAAACACACCCCGCTACAGAGAAGGAAAAAAACAAGACAATTAGGAAACATTACAGGCTATACTTTGAACCAGGGGGCTATCTTTTTGACGTCCTGAACCCCCTCCCCCCCTCCCCCATCTACTAAACAGAGCCAGACATAAAGCCACATTAGAGTTTGGACACAGAGAACGTTCCCAGCGTAAAATGACATCAAGCGGAAAGAGGAAAAAAAAAACAAAAAAACAACCACTTCCACCACCTGGAGAGACAAACAGGCCTGATGTGTTGGAATACTGAGGAGTTCGAAAGCATTTCAACATAAAAAGCACTATGAGCTGAAAAACATGAAAAGAAATAGTTTGGTGTTTTTTTTTGAAATTATTATCAGCTGAAGTCAAATGAGTTTTCTTGTACTTAAAATTCTGCACTGATAACTGGTGGTCAGTGCAGAATTTTATTCCAAAAGGCTGCCCAGTCCAGCAGTCCAGCTAATATGTATGTGGTCTGTGGTTTATTCCTAACATTAGTGTCTTGAATCATATTATGAAGGTAGTAGGACTGGAGACTATTAATGAAAAGCAATTACAAATGGTTTTAACGAAATGATTAAGTACTTTATTAAGACAGAGCTGATCCTCAGGTCACTAATAAACATTAAAAATTATTATATACTACATGAGGCATTCTAATAAATTGGTTCAAATTGCAGTTCCACAATGAAAACCCCATTTTGAAAAACAATTAGGTATTCAGACTTTATATGCGCACACATATCATATTATAGTGTAGTTAATCACAATATATTAATTGACATGATACAAAATTAAATATAGCAAAAATATTAATATTAATATATTGAATTGTGGAAATTATCTGTATTAACTAAAAAAATCATGAACATAGAGGTTTTATTTATAGTTTTAATAGTTATTTCCAAATAACTATTAAAACATTAATCTAATTATCTTAATTCTAATGCTAATGTTATGTTTTGGTAGGGACACATTTTGGGAGAGGAGATTTATTCCAATAACACATGTGTTTGCAAATATATATAAGAAATCTGAGTGTACTTTTGTATTAAATGTGTGTTCCTTATATCTGATGCAACGTAGATATGGTCAAAGTTTTTCCACAACAGGATACAAATTTTACACACTTCCCAAGCTTGAATTTGAACCAGTTCAATAGAATGTCTCGTATGCATAATATAAACCACTGGTTACCAAAGTACGCACCCTTAGGGGTACTTGGAAAAAGCCCAGGGGGTACTTGACATTTTTTGGAAAAAATACAATAAATAAATCATCATTGGGTGCAGCCGTGGCTCAGTTGGTTGTCCAATAACCAAAGGGTTGGCAGTTTGAATCCCACTCGATGCTGTTGTGTCCTTGGGCAAGGCACTTCACTCTCCTTTCCTCCAGTCCTGCTACTCACACTGGTGTATGAATATTTGGTGGTGGTTGGAGAGGCTGTAGGTGCAAAAAGGCAGCCACGCTTCTGTTAGTCTGTCTCAAGGCAGCTGTGACTATGTGGTTTACCACCATCGGATGGAGAATGTGAGAGTGAATGAATAATGGACCCACTGTGCACTTTGAGCATGCATTCCATAGAAAAGTGCTATATAAATCTAATCCATTATTATTATTATTATTATTATTTCTATTATTATTATTAATATCATGTACAGAACACTAAACAAATAATGACAATTAATGGTAAAATAGAAAATAAGAAATAGATTCAAATAATAGTTTCATTGTCAGTTTTTAGAGTTTATATGTTTACTCACAACATTTTGAAAATATAAACAGATGCCTTTGGCACAGGTACAAATTTCACCATTTTTTTTTTTCCAATCAAAAAATGCTGAAGCAGTTGGATGAAACAAGAACCTCCCTCATATAAGACATGGCTTCAAAAAGTTTGGGATATTTACCAAATGGGACAGATTATATTCTTATTAAGGCTTCAGAAAACCACCTTCATTAAAAGATGGGAACCTATGTTACCTTTGTTGCAGCCATATTTGTTGGTGATGCAAACCCCCATGTTGTTATTCAAGGTGTTTTAATTCTGCTTCAGACTATATATCTATAGCCTTATTTTTGGAAGTGGACATTGTTTGCTGTGATTGTTATTGGGGTTTTTTTTTTTGGTTGTTTTCTATTTCCAACCTATGTTACCTGTGGAGGTTTGTGGGAAAACTGTGAAATAGGAAAAGAAAGTAACTGAACTGTATTTAAATGTATACATTGTATTTGACTAAATAAAAAAGTAAATTCTATAACAACCAAGTTAAAAATATGTTGACGTGAGAGTTGGCGGTAGTTCGTTCACTACCGATATACACACTTTAGTTCCATTATATTACAACTACACTATTAAACAATCCTTGTCTGAAGGGCTGGGGTATGTTAGATGTGTTACCTTGATATTGCTTTTTTTAGTACCCATTTCAGTACCCATCCTGTGGATGCCACATCTATAAGTATGTACTTTGATCTGAGAGCGAGGGCTAATGCCAACCCTTGCCTTTGAAATCCACAAATGGGAAAGAAAAAAAAAAAAAGCATTGGAAGTGGTGACTAATTTTACCCCACCTTTTTACCCTTCACGCCCCGCACTACTTCCCCTTTATAGGCGTGTACACACCCAAAACACAAACAACACAAACACATATACAGCCCTTCCATTCTGTCCTCTGAAGGCTGCAGACCCTTAGCCGCCACCAGGGAACACCCAAATACTCCCTTGGAGAAACACAACAACACACATCAAACAGCCAAAAGCTCCACAGAACAACACCTACCATTGTCCAGTGTTAGTGGAAGACATGGCTCTGGACCTGGTGTTCTCCCAGAGCCAGAGAGGTGTAAGACTGAGGCAGAGTATACAGAAGGAAAAAGTGTGTCCTAAAGCTCTAGTAGAAAAAAAATAATCAAAAGCTCACTTATATTTTAGTGTCATGAATTCTGTCCTCAAAATATTTAACACCCTTGTCACATATTCACTTACACTGGTAAAGGTCAGCAACAGCCCTGGGTTTTGTGCACATTCTGGCACAACTTTCAACCAGATTGCTTCATAGGAAAAATGGATTTAGAGGATTGTGATGACAAAACTTAACATTTTTTTGTATTCAACAGGATTGGTTTATGGCCATCTTATCTAGAAATGTCAATTACTATTATTATTATTATTATTATTATTATGTAAGCCCTTCATAGCAGTTATCTAACCCGTTAACCATCTGTTATTTACATTATTAGGACTCGATGTTACCTTATCGTTAATGAAACAAAGGTAATGTGCATAATGCGAGACGTTTTCTTCTTCCCACTCCTTTTTGAGCAGTATATATTGAACTTATTTTATTATTAGTGTACGTGCAATACATACACCGACATCTTGATTATATTTTATTTATCTATTGATTGATGCATCTTCTGTGCCATTAGTTTCTTGTACACAAAGAGTGCTATAACAAGGTGATTACAGGTTACATTCGATTAAATTCTTTCACCATCTTCTTTCTATTTAAAGGCAAGATGATGAATTAATTGAAAAAATAAGCAACAGATTAAGAGATAATAAAACTGATCTTAAGTTGCAACCTTACACCTTAATGACATAAAAAAAAAAATGAATTGATCCAAGTTAAAGGTTGAATATTATGCACTTATGTGAGGTGTGTGTTAGGAGTCTGTCCTGTTTTGAAAGTTGCTCAATTGTTGAATTTGTCCAACTCCATTTCTGCATTAATAGTAGCCTGTGTTGCCACGGTAAAGAAGCAGAAGACACTAAAAACCATGACAGGAGCATAAGGATTTTTCCAGTCCTCTAAATAGAAATTATTGTACATGTTGTTATTGTGAATCTAGGCAACACAAACAGTTGTTTACAAATGAAGTTAAGTAATGTTAACAATCACAAGTACAACACACTCCACGTAAGCACATGATCATGTGCAAATTTTCTGTCTTAAACCTTTAAGTCAGTAGCTTTAGCTGATTAATGTACCGTGAAATTTTCTTGAACATATAATAAAATGTGCACTTTAAAATTTAACAAGAACTGATGCATTTCATTGTAGAATATATCTAACTAAAGATCTGAATTCGTGGTTATGCAGGCTGTCAATGTGTTATTAGAAGGAACTGAGAAATCACTTAGCGGTCAGGGTTTATAGGGAAATGTGACTGTGTAAACAGCTACAGCTCATGGCCCGAATACAGTCTGTGTGTTCAGTGGATGGTAGGGGAGTTAAAAAATGCTTTGAGGTCAAGGTAAGCTCTTGTAGAACGACAGAAAGAGAGAGACAAAGAGCCGGTAGAGCTGGAGAGAGAGATAGAGAGTGAAACTGAGATAGGCCGAGGAAGAGAATGCGGTCATTCATGGTCGTATACAGTGGGCTGTGAGCTGAGAAAGGCCAGTGTTAGGGCAACATGTGTAGGAGGGGTTAGCAAAACAGAGACACACAGGGCTGACCGGGGCCAGGAACACACATCTGCAACAACACACAAACACATACCTGCACTATTTCACATGCTCAACCTGCCACCAAACCCACAGCTCACCAGAGACACTCCGGCCAAACTACCACATCAAGACACAGTTATGCCGCTATGACAACAGGACACACTAAATAACACCACAAAAGTCAGCACAAAAGACAACACTTCTAGGGTCTACTGTGAACTACAGCAATGATCTTAAGGTCTTGATGATAGGTGCATAAAAAAAACAAAGAGGTTGAAAAATAAAGTAGGCCCAACACTACAGTTATTTAGTCATACACATTCTAAGTTATTTGCCAATTTATAGAAGGATTTTACCACATAATTGTTCCCTCAGAATAGCTGTAAAGACCTCATTTTGCATCGTTTAGTACAAATCCAATGACTGTAAACATCGACTGCACTAAACTGACACATGATCAGTTTATTGGTGCTGCTGTTTCACAAATTATCAGCATCTATGGAAGTTAGCCAACTTATGGAAAATGGCTGTGTAGCCCGCAATGCTCAATACATATTACCAGACAACACATACACTCATAGAACTGGAAATGCCTACAGTAACTACCTTTTTACCTCCACGAAGGAAGTTATGTTTTACCTCGCGTTTGTCTGTCTGTGTGGTTGTCAGCAAGACAACTCAAAAAGTAATGGACGGATTTTGATGAAACTTACAAAGGTGACTGATAATGCATCAAGGAAGAAAACATTACATTTTTGAGCTATAAAGGTCAAAGGTCAAGGTCACACTGAAGGTCAACAGTTAAAACACATAAGTGGTGATATCTGAGAATCCAGACAAGATAGTGTCCTGCGTTTTTGTTTTTGTTTTTTTTTTACATTCACTCAAACATCAGATGAAATAACATTGATAGGCTTGATGACGTCATATGACATCAAGCGAATGGTATATTTGCAAAATGTATGACCTTATTAACATATTTTGTTAAATCCAACAATGTCTTGTGCTTCATATTTAACATTAGATCTAACATGTGAAATTTCGTTGTTGTGCGACGCCGCATAATGTCAGACTGACACCATACATGGTCAAACATTAAAATGGTCATATCTCAAAAATGGGACTGAGGATTTCTTTGATTGAACCGTCTAATGGATTGTTAATAAATCGTTAGGGAACACAGAACACTAGTTTACAAATAAGTTATGAACATCCAGATCTAAACGTTGCTTGTGCTGCTTCACAGAGGTCTGCGCTCTCAGAGTGCTCTAGTTATATATGTTATGGTAATTTATACCTATGGATCCACCAAATTATTAAGGTATTTATTACTTAAAACTGGTGAATATTACACAGAACTGAATATTCCATGATCATTTATCACCAGGTGCTGCAACTCTGACAATAATTGGTTCCTATTTCCAATATACAGTAAATTGTTGTGTTGGAACTAAGTCGAGTAATGTTAGTCTTTTTGCAGCTTGGACATTTATCAGATATATTTAAACACAACACAGTGAATTATTTATTATAATATTTGTTACTCTGCTATCCAAAGTGGAGGCAATAGTATAGGGGTTTTTTGTCTGTCAGCAAATTTACGCACAAACTACTGGACCAATTTCCATTAAATTTTCTAGAAAGGTGCCAGGTGGTCCAGAATATTCCATTAATTTTGATGAATGTCAGTCAAAAGTCAAGGTCACCAAAAATGTGTTTTCACAATGATAAGAGATAAGATAAATCAGTTGTGTTTGTGAGGGGCAGGGTTTGTTGTGCCTGGCTCCATGTGTTATGTTTGTTACATTTATATTTTTAACAGATGTACAAGGAACAGTGAGGGAGGGGGAAGATAATTGAAGTTACACAGGCAGAAGTAAGGGAGGTCACTTCTGCTCCTGACTCAAAGGGTGGAATTTTTTTTTGCCCAGGAGGAGCCAAATGGTGCATTCCAACATATGGCACAGTTCAGTCAACAAATGGAGACAGCCTGAGGGTCTCCAGAGTAAATGCACCCTTCGTTCATAGTGCGATATATGGCATAAGGTTTTTTCCCCAAATACCACTGACATGGATGTGTCACGTGGTAAGAAAAGAAAACGGGTTTGAAGTTTTAGCCCTCAAAGAGCAGAGATCAGCTCTGGTGCTCCCGAGACCACCCCCACCACCACCATTCCCACCCGACCCTCCTCTCCCTCCCATCACATTCCAGTACTAACTAAGTGTCAGGTGGCATCAATCTAATGATAGCCATCAAGCGTACGTGCTTTTGTGTGTGTGTGGGTTAAGACTGAGCACGTATGTGGGAGGGGGCCATTCCTATGTGATTGTGGTGAGCCGCCAGTGTATGTGTGTGAATATGTGGGTGTTTAATGACAACTGGTCTTTACAGCACCACTCCACTCTGTCCCCGAGTAGGATGACTTTTAATACTGTACATTAGCAACAGTTAAAAAAAAAAAAAAAAAAAGCACCTGTTTCATCAGACCTCTTGAACATTGAGAAAAAGCCGTTGAGCAATTAACATTTACACCAGCTCAGCAACAGGTTTCACTGCAGTCTAATAATAACTGAGTCACCATTACGTCAGCTCTGATGCAAACCCCACATCCATTGTAAAAATGTCAAAATAGTGAGCAATTAGTCCCTCGGAGCAAAAAGAGAGGAGTCGTCGGACTGTGATCTCACCCCAAAGAGGGCATCTTCAGCGTCCATACCGAAGCCAAAGGGGCCCGCACCTGTCAATCAAGCTCCTGCAATAACATGATGGTGACTGTCAGAGAGGAGTTTAGTGGAGCTCATCCAAGACTAGCTTATGCAGCACCTAATAAATGATTGACAAATGGCAGTCAAGAGCGCTTGGATCAATCTGCTGACACAGTATCAGTGCACACAGGTCATCATTCAGTAGGTTTGGCATCAATAAACATAATCAAGCACACTTATGACAACAGGTTACTTTTTACATTATTGCCTTTGGTGTCACCCAAGTCATATACACAGCACAGTGTGAGGAAATTGCATGTTTTTATGGCCACAGTGTGACATTCAAACAGACAACATGAAGTGCAAACAGACATGACAGTAACTAGACAGCCCACGGCGCAGCAGATCAGTTTAATATTAGACTGGTGGTAAGAGCTACAACATGATATTCGGTTTAAATCACCATAGAGAAGTACCAATACAAGTGTTACTAGTGTAACTTGAGTAAAAAAAGCTTGTGCACATTTAGATCAAAGAGGTACCATACAGTGACAATCACAGTGGAATTTGATCCGACAGTGTTCTCTGATCTATCTCAGTGCTGGGAAGTCCACTCAAACAGGTTACAGTCTACTTTTTGAAGTCATACTTGATAAATACACCCTGATGTGAAAAGGTATAACTATTAAGACACTGAATGCTGTAGCAGACACCAATGCAAAACTCACAATTATAAATCTGAAAAAGTCTATAATAAATTAAAGAAATGTCAAAGTTGCAAATTACAGAAGACACTGTAAAGACACCAATGGCCTGTGAAAACTGGTGACAAACTATGATGACACAGCATGATGAAGTAAAACAGCGAATGCATTTATGTTTATTAAAACAAGACCTGTATGCCATTTGTATGGTCTTCACTTTAATTTACTTAGTTAGCACGAGAGGACTAAGCCAGGAGTGATTACAGGTAATCATACATGTATATACACTGATATACATTCCTGCACAACATAAGTAAACATAAGTAAAATAAGGTTAAAAAAATTGGCAATTTTGCCTCTGCATTTTACCCATCCTGATGCACACAATATCTCGCATTAGCACATAAGGAGGAATGAGTTGCCATTAGGCACTTGAGGACCAACTCCAGATGTTCATCAGTGCTGTGGTCAGGAGAATTAACCTGTACCTGTTTTTAATGGATTTGGGAAACCGGAGTGAACCCATATGGCATGGAGAGAAAAAACAAACAACACAAATTTGTCAGATGCGCCAGACATTCACAGCAGCACGTCTTATAACAAAATGTAATGACCAAAATAGAGCCCTGCCATTTTCTACTGTAAATAAATTAACTGGTAAGTTAATTTTAGAAAGTAATACCTTTTTTCAGTACCCTTATATTGTTAAATTCACCATCTGTTAGTTAACCAGTCCTCGAGCCATTCTTAGGAGCAGGTGGCAGCTAGTTTGTGGAGCCTGAAGAAAAAGAAAAACTCAGCTTCAACATGAACAGCTTCACCAAATGTAATGACAATCCATCCCACGGTGGCAGAAGTATTTAACGGTGGACTGAACAACTGACAAACTGACAGACATGGAGCTACACAAGGAATTTCACTATATTCAAAATGTAAAATTAGAATTCAATCCTTCCCCTGTTACTTGGTGCACCTGGCCACAGTATCAAACCATTGTATGGACATGGGTCAGCGTCCCTGTCTCACAGCCGTTCACAATAGGCTGTGTCCTGTCTCCTATATGCTATGAGGGCAGCGTCCAAAAATAGCCCAGCAGCTAATAGCTATAGCTTGCTGTGTTTGTGCTGCTGTTTATCTGGCTCTCTCATCAGGCCACAGTGCCATTAGCACTGACTGGGGGATTCCTAGCAGGACCACTGCCCCTTTAGCCCCTGTTCATGGAGGCGCCTGAGCAAAAAGGAGTAGAAAAAAAAAATTGGAGGAGCACAAGGTGGCAAATGAGCAGGCATACAGACAGGAAGTGGGTGTAATTTCCTCAGGAAGCTATCAGAACCATTTCCTGTTGGACCTATCAGATGAGGAGAGAGCGAGAGAAAGAGAGAGCAAGAGAGAGACAGAATGAGATAGAGAAGAAAGAAAAAAGACAGGGTAAGAAAAATGGAAATGATACCATTTTTACATGTAAGGTGTCATGGAAAACATGCATCAAACAAATCTTGTGTGTGATGCTCTGCTAAGTTCATGTGGGAGCCATAAAAGGAAGTTACCACAAAGCATGAACAAGGCTGGTGATAACAAATGAGGAACAAAAAGCGCAAGAGAGCAGCTGTATCAGGAGGAGAGCATGACCTAAAGCTGCAGAGTTGCAGCTGCAAGCACTAGCATTATTTGAGTTTTAGATACACTTCAGATTATGATTAAGTAGAGTCAATGCATCATCTGAACAGAGATATCTTCTATGGATTTTAAAATAAAACCATTGAACGTTCTCCAAGTGTATATTTTCCTTTCAGCATTACTGACTTTTCCAGACCTGAATTCACAATATTTTATTTCTGCAACAACAAAACGGTACTGTGGCTGCAAGTACCAACTTCTATAGACCCTATAGAATAAACACAGAAAAAAACCCAAGGGGCCTAGCAAAGAGGGAGGAGCAGCATGGAGAAGAAATTAAAAGAGGGGACACAGCAGCAGGAAATGAAGGACAAGGCAGTAACAGTGGAAAAAATTGGGAAAAGACATTGGAAAACAGAACTGTGAGAAACTGTGGAAAGTTTAACAAACACACAAGTGTCCAGAAAGTCTGCTTGACTTTAGGCTATAAAGTGAAAGCTGCAGTGAAGGTAAAAGCTGAGTTGACAAATGTCATCTTAACTCATTGACTGCCAAAGACATATATATCTCTCTTTTTGCAATGTATTCTGTACATAGCTGGCAGTCAATGAGTTAAGAGGTACATTAGCTGAGACCTCCAGGCATTTCAGGAGACCAAGACTAATTGAACTGAAGCAGTGCAATAAGACAATGGCAATTATCACAATAAAACCTATCTAATTATATTAGGGGGGTAACGGTACACAAAAATCACGGTTTGGTCTGTACCTTGCTTTTGAAGTCACGGTTCGGTTAATTTTTGGTACAGTATGGAAACAAAATGCAAAAATATTTTCTTCCTCAGTATAGTATATATTAAACCAAAAAAAAATTTTTATATAAAAATGGAAATGGCAAATAATTCAAAGTGCTGCTTGGTACCAGTAAGTTAAATGATATATTCTTAAATGATTACCAAAATGTTGAAATGAAAAATAATGACTTCCGTTTAAACAGTAAAAAAAACAAAAAAAAAAAAAAAACTTTTTCCAACATCTTAAGCAGTCATTCCTTTTGGAATCTGATGAGTCACCCTGACTTACCAACACGTAATGCATTTGCTGCATGGTGTGTCTCCTCCACTGGCTGGATTTACCATCATTCACAGTAAACAACAGAGAAAAAACAAACTCAGAAAAAGCCTGTCCACTACACGTCACTGGGAAATTGGCGTCACCCACGTGGGGTTAAGCCCCTCCCCCATCGAAGTGAATCTGAAGTAGCATTTGCATCTATAAGAGAAGGCAGCGCAACAGTAGCTGCTGCACAAATTGGAAACAAATGGCGGAGCAAACTGGTTCATGTGCTCTCTGCGAAATAAAGCCTAATTTTTTTCCTGCATGTTTTCTAAACAAGTGACGGCACGAAACCTAGCTGGATGTTACTCTGTAACTGCTAGATGCTACTCAGAGCAAGAGGGAAGGGGGGAGTGTTCTTTCACGCATTCTGAGCCAATCAGAGACGCCTCATCACCATGTCATGGACATGTATGCAAAAGTACCGGTAAACAGTTGTTCGACCTCAACTCATTTTTCTACCGACACCTCCACATGATATGCACATGGTCACATACAAACTGACTGTATTCGTTCGGTATAGGACTGTACAGAACCGAACGTCTGTTTTCAATGGTTTGGCGCAACATTTATAGCCATCATTTTTACAGACAAAATGTTGGTCATCATAGCACTGCCCCCAGAGGCTTGTACTGTAGGAATTGGGCTTGATTGGTAATTACTTTATTCATCTCTTTTTTTCCCCCAAATGTGCCCATCACTCTGTAACACAGTCAATTTGAACTCATCAGACCATGTGACCTTTATTCATTGATCCACAGTCCAACCTTTATGCTTATTTAAGAAATTAAAAGCTACTCACAACATCAGTTAGGGTTCAATAACCAGCTTCGGTTGACAGAACAATTAAAAAAAAAAAAAAACTGGTGTGAGGCAAAGGTACCTCAAAAATCTCATCACTGCACTGACAGCAGAGAAACAGTCTAGCAGAACAGTTTGTACAGTGTTAGTGTGTACAAGGAAATGTCATTAATGTATGTGAGGGAGTGGTTCATCTGCGGTGTAAGTGTAAGGTGAAACCCTAAGAAACATTTTCCTGCCTTCTTTTGTCAACTCTTTTCCTGTAACCTTTCATCATCACTCCCATTTCTTGTTTCATTTTCCTTTTCGCTCTCTATATACTTGCCTCCTTATCCTCTACCTTTAGCCTAAAATAAAGCCACCCCTTGTACAATCGCCTCAAGACAGCCGGTGCATTCATGGTGGGTAGACAAGGGCCAATTATGTAATTTAACAACCATTACGTAGTGGCTAAAATAAGATTATGGCCAAGAGCGCAGGAAAAACACAGGCAGGTCTTTTCATTGCTTCACAAGACAGTATCTTACAAGCTGTTCATTTTGTCGACGCTTGGCATTTAATTGAATCTCTTTGTGTTTTTAGTTGGATGACTTACAACAGTAACAGAAAAAAACAAAACATCAGTGACCTTCTTTTTCATGTTTTCAGTCGAGTAGACAGAGGTTTTTAACGTCAATATCTGCAACATCCAATTTAAAATGATGTTAACAAGGTATCCCACATAAACTACTGCTGAACCTCCCCCTTCTCTTGATTTTTTTCTGTTCCCTTAGCTCATGTTCCCTCGAGCCAAAGTACACTTCACTCTCCTGCTCCAACAAACTGCCACACCCACCCCAAAACCCACCCAACCCCCCCCCCTCTTCCATCCTCCATCCTTTCCCTGTCCCCATATAGAGGTCACTGGCTTCATGGAAACATTTGATAGGCCAGGGCCAATCGACTGGCATGGATTGGCAGTTCAGAGTGAACCTCCAGCTTGGCCTAACTGCTTCCATGTGTGTGTGTGTGTGTGTGTGTGTGTGTGTGTGAGAGAGAATGAGAGAGAGAGAGAAAGAGGATGGAGCAGTAATTGCTGAAGCCAAACAGAAACCTCTGATTAGCATTTGGGACAAGAACTGCTGCTTGTTCCTTCCTACATTTGTTACAAGCATTTGTGCATCGACTGTTTATTTGCGACTCATCTCAAGCGAATACCAAACACAGCAGCAGCAATACTGATCTGAAGTTGAATATTTTGGAAAGAATTTCTTGCCTACACAGAAGTGAAGCATTTGGCTTAACATTACCCAAAAATGCCTTTGTACTTGCACACAAACACACCTTGGTTCAGGACGTTAACCTCAAGCCAGCACTGTTCAATCCAGATAACATTCTTCTCTCTTTTAGGACAGGTTTATTAATAAGGTATTGATGGATCGGTCAATCCGTATCCCCAGCTGTTCTCTACATCGACAATAATCACAGCGATGACATGAACAGGGAAGCGAATCGACTGCGTTTTGTCCTGAGTCAAAATGAAACAGAGGCTTAACCTGGCTCAAGCAAACCCTGTTTACAAGCAACATAATTTGGTGGTTTAACTAGTTATATGAGTTTGAGAACTTAAAGCAGGAGAATGTTATGATTTCCTGGTGTATGAAGCTTAGACAGTTTCAAGCTTAAAGGAAATAGAAACCTTTTTTTTTTTTTTTTAAATCTAGATATCTGCCACCAAGGTGTGTTACTGCAATTAATGACCATTTTAATTACTTTTTGAAGGCTGATGTTCAAGCCCAGTGTAGTCCCTTTAGTTGTGATGTCATCACTAATGTATGGCTTCCAGCCAAAACAAAATATTTGGAAAAACCCTGATCGACAACCTGTTCACATGCCTCCATGTTTAGAAATTCTTTTAATTGAAGACAATGCTTTTTATTAAGTTCTAGATTACAAAACAATGACATCAAACTAACAAACTGATGCTCTGGAAAGCTGTAACAAAAAGGACTCTTAGCGGTTGTAACGTCATGTTAAGTAGGCTGCACACAGTGATAATATGCTGAAACATCTGTTCTAGTAATATGGGCTTCAATTCCATGAATGCCATGCATTTGATACGCACAAATACCACTCATGTCACAACCAAGCAGCACGTCCATTACCAAGGACAAACATCACATTATAATTATAGTTTCCATACAAATATATAAGATGTTTTAATCAGTGCCAAGTGCAGGCTCCTTTATTGGTCACTAAAGCTGTATCTTTTTACATTTATCCTCACTAAAACCCCAACATATACTGCAAAAGGAGAATGAATGAGGAGTCATCAACAAAATAGGAATCAATTACATTTCTTACTTTCACAAAAAGTATCTATCTGCATAGAACACTGTTCTTTATTTATTCATTAAGTGGTACCTGTGTATGAAAATAACCACTGATGCCAACTCTGGCATATTGACATGTTTATACTGAAATTAAATGTATAAATGTGTTCATTAATGTGCATTGTCCCACCTAGATAGACATAAATAAATAATAAAACATCTTCAATAAATGTAGACAATACATGAAAGTTGACAAAGCCAAAAAACATGACAAATATTAAATGAAGTTCCATATTACTATCTACTTTAAAAGTAGAAGTTGCGCAGTTATTTATTACACACAAGTATTTTCTCAGTATCACTTCATCCGAGTTATTGTTTTGTGTCATTAGGCTCAAATACGCTAAACAGACAAACAAACCAACAAACAGAAATAGCCACATTTTGCACATGGAATTGCACAGAATCTAAAGAGACCCAAGCAACAGTGACAACAGATCACAGATATTTTTTTAAGCATTGCACTTGGAAATTTTGTTGAGAAATGAGCTTAAAAGGTGCCCTGCCACACAAAACCATTTCTACTTGTATTTTTTGTGTTAATATGTTACATCCATAGAGGAGGTAGCAGCTCATTTTCCCCATTCAATACATAAACACCAATCTGCTATTGTCACTGAAAAGAAATAAGCAGAGAAATCATTCTAATTAGAAAAGCTGGTCAGTCTGACATGCTGTTGCCTGAGCTCATCGCTATTTGTGAGACCACGCCCACACAATTCGACTGGCTCAGTGACAGTTGTCCTATACAGTAAGGATGGCTGAACATCAACATTCTTGTTTGCTAAGCTTGAGCAGAACTTTGAGAGTACACATTTCCCAAGAACCCAGGTTTGAAGATCAAACATTTTCAGTTTATTTTCGGAACAATGCCACAACACTATAATTCTAAATTAACTCTGTTCTTTGCATTTTAAAGAGTAACATCATCAACTTTGGTGAGTTCTGATGAGGTTTCACAATTAAAAAAAAACAAACCTGTTGAAGCCTGAATTGGGGCAGTCTAGTGAAAAGCCAGGCTCTCATTGGCTAGATATTAGCCAATCAGAGTCAAGCAGATTAGCATGTTAAATATTCAAGAGAAGTAGCACAACTCATACAGCAGCCACTCTATACCACATTAGAATGGCTTGAAACTTGGCAACAAGAATTTTTTTTCCACAGAAGATGTTAGATAGACAGTCAAACATTACCACTAAAGTATTGAAATATGTGTGGCAGGGAATATTTAATTAAAATGTGTCAAAACAATGCTCACAACAAAAAGATAGCGGTTGAAGTTCTATGTGAATTTTGCACAAGTAGATATGATGCAGGGATGATAGCTGCTGTAAAAGTCAAAAAAATGTAATAAGGACTTCACAAAAGCACCATGTTTACATAGAGTTACAACACTCTAAATATGACAAATAGAGATCCCTTTGTGTTTACATAGTCCTGAGTATATTCACACAGTGAGCAGCCTGTCCATTAACACTCACTTACTCACACTGAGGACCTTTCACCCCTCCAGACCCTCCATCTCTCACTCCTCGAGAGTAAACATTATCTATGGAGGCTAGCCTCGCTTTTTCCACTCGTGACCCTAAAATGAAAGAGCTCTTTCTGTTTCCTGTCTTGTACTCTCTCTCTCTCTCTTTCAGTCACTCACTCACTCTCTGTCACACCAGCTTTCCAGACGGCCCTGTGACTCACACTCAGTCAGACACTCACAGCTATTTCCATTTTCTACCTTTTTTCAAAGCTGCTGCAGCCACTAAGAAACCTGCACAAAATCTGCTTAGCATTAAGTGAGGTAACGCCACTCGGCCGACTTCATTCATTCATTCATTCTCTGGATTGCAATTTTGTGGGAAGGTGGGTGTTACCGCTGCACTCATGAGGCACATGCATCGTCCATGTACACGCGTAAACCGCAGAGAGTAAGAAGTCTCATCTAGTTTGACTGCAGAGCATGACGCAATCTGGGATGAGAATGTGACAGATGACAAGAGATTGGCAGGTGAAAACACAGTCTAGTGTTTGTGTTAAAAGTATCTGTGTGAGACAAGTTGTTAGAAAAAAAAAAAACATACTCAACACAACAAAACTACTGTGACATACAAGATTCTCAGAGAACCACAGAAGAACAAAAAAGGGAAGGAGGGTAGCTTCTATAGTGTCATTAATTAAATATAGAAACACTTGGTTAAACTGTATGTGAACTTGTAATTATCAAAAGGTGAAGTCCTGCTAACTAGAAAAAAAGACCACACACGCATGTCAAACTTGTTTCAATTCAGTACAATTCATAAAACTACAACTATATATATATATATATATATGAACATAATTGACTTTAAATAATATTAAATATTACAACTGTTTTGCCACAATTAATATATACAACAAGTGGTACCAGCCGCAACAAACCCCACCCTTCAAACATATTGTAGCTTATTTTGGCATCACTTCAGCCGATGTCATTGTGTCTATGTGTGTGGTGATGTCAGCATATCAATTGCCTCTATATAGTTTATGTGCCAAGCTTTAAGAAAATTGAAACTAAATTTATGTTTTTAAAGACATGTGAAATGTAACCTATTATAAGTAAATGGAAAAAGAAAAAAAATATATGTATTTTTTTAATTCAGACATTTTGGTTTTTTTTAACTTTGACCTACTTTTACCAAAAAGTAATAAGTCCTATTCTGTGTCAGTGACAATCTATATATCCAATTTGGTATGAATTCAAACCAATAGTTTTGCTCCTAGTGTTAAAAAAAACAACCCAACAAATCAAAAACAAGACCTCTTGCCTCCCCTTTGGGGGGGTGGGATAATGAATATTGTGCTCATCACTGCCAGTCAGATAAACATCCAAACTAAATACATTCATGGTGTATTCAGAGCTGGATGAAATTCGTGTACAGTGGAGCTTTGACGTCACCCATTGGTTTGGGAAGTGACATTTTGAAGCCAGTAAACTGTGTCATGATGTGAACTATTTAGAGACACTAGTGGCCATATTTAGACAAAAGGTTCAGAGCTATGAAAACTCAAAGGGTCAGAGGTGAACTAATGCTAAGAGGTAGCTTAGGTCTTAAATACACAAGCACAAAAGTGGTCCATTTCTTTTTCGTTAAAAAAAGTTTACCACTTGTGTCCACACAAAAGCACTGAAACTGCTGCTAGACATGCTAAGCTTGTAAGTAATAGTAATAATGGATTAGATTTATATAGTGCTTTTCTATTAATGCGTGCTCAAAGCGCATACAATGGACCCATTATTCATTCACTCACACATTCAGTCTCTAAACCATCACTGAACATTCATACACTAGTGTGAGTAGCAGCACTGGAGGCAAGGAAAATGAAGTGTCTTGCCCAAGGACACAACAGCACATGACTAGGACAGTGTGGGATTTGAACTGCCAACCCTTTGGTTACTGGACAACCCACTGTGCCTCATTAGCCATGGCAGCACTGTAATGGTATCACAGAAATGCACCAACAACAGAGAAGAACACATGCAGCGTACACATAGACCTTGTGCAAATATGACCGCAACACTGTAACCCATAAATTCTGTCATTTCTTGGTGGGACTAGCGCATTTGGATAAAGAGAGAGGCGGGACTATGGCATCATCATTTCCTAAAACACAGTTGTGAGCAGTAAACACAGAAGTGTTTGGAGATTTGCTCACTGTAAGAGTTCAACCTTCCAAAATGCTGGTTCCATGTGGATGAAAAAGTACTTTGAGTGACTCTAAACTTCATCTAGCTCTGTTTAACAAAGCCATTACAGTACTGTTAGTGGAACCTATTAATCCCAACTACAATCAATCTATGTCAGAAAAAAAACTTCGATTGAAAGAATGATATTTAGCTTTTACTTTTTTTTGTTTTTTAATTGAGTGACTAAATGCTCTGCTTGGATCTGAATTCTTCATTAACTCAACTTCACAGATCCATCTTCAAACCTGTTTCTGAGGAATGACACCAGCGTGGTCATTTTTAAGTGCTGTCACTTTAAATGCACATCAGCCACTTCATGCCCCGCCCCATTGCAGTTGTTGGCAACATAGATATAGAAAGGGTAGATGCCGTGCCTCCGGTGTCTGGATACTTTAACACGGCGGCTATATTGGAGCAATTCACTTGTAAAGGTGTTTCCACTTTTTTCATTGACAAATTTGACAAATCTCAATATGTCCCAGTTTTGTGCACAGTCGAGTCAAGGGTAAAAAGAATGACCTTTCATAATTAATTAACTATTATATATTTGTTTCACACTGCAAAGGATCTTACATAGAAATGTTAGAAGTGAGTGAGTGAGTGAGATAATGAACGAGATATAATTAAAGAAAAAAAACTTAAGAGGGACATTCCGATTACTTATTAGATGATTAGGCACAACAACCCACCCACACACCCCCCCCTGCACACATTTGACCTGATTTGCTGTATCTGTTACATTTTTGTTGACTGTGACCTTTAACCTACATTCACCAAGATTTTCATAGGTTCTATTCCGGACCACGTCGCACCTTTCCTGAAAATGTGATGGAAATTGGTCCAGTAGTTTTTGTGTAAACCTGCTGACAGACAAACAGATGAAC